>BGZK01002074.1:0-81483 GCA_005406025.1 Eumeta japonica
TAAGACGTAAGTGCCATGAAGATACGCTTTTTTGCTGATGAACTTTCATATACACTAATTTGATAGTAATGGTCGACATACCTACTTGTTTTTCTAGTTACAGGCGACTATAGTGCTTATAATTATTCTATGCGGGAAATATGGAAAAAGTGTAACAACGTACTTTTTTCATCTGTAGTGCGTTTGTTTGAAATAATGGCTTCAGAACGCTACAATGAGCATGGTCCGACATGCTCTTGGCCGGTTTTGTTTAATTCTACAGTTATTATAAAGATTTTTATGCACCGCACGTTTTCATTTTAGTCTGTTAAACGTTCTAGATTAGTACTTATTCCGTTGGCGCACCGACACAAAGTACTCCTTTGCATCAGACACGAGAAGACAGCAGTGCTAGTCTATTTCGCGATTTCTTTCCAGACGTAAATACCTCAAGAAAGTTTAGGTTTCCATTTAAATGAAACCGTTTGACTGATTAGTTTTTTTGGCTATGCTTATTTTGTAGTTTTTATTTAATTTTTGACGCGTATCATTGCGTAATAATACGAACCAAAAATCTGACTAAAGTCTACTCTCCGCCCTGACGCTTCTCATTCTTTCCGATTCTTTCATTACATTTTCATTGCACGGTTTCGTACCCTTCAATTTCACACAATCAAGCTCCTCAATACGTAATCCTTCCAAAAACCTTAGCGATTCAAAGCCGCTTACGCCAGACCTTAAGCATGAAGCGAAATATATCTCAATATGGTCAACAACAACGTGCGCCCAGCACTAGGCATGAAACGCTAATGCCATATTGTTTTTATTCACCCTAACATCACACAGCCCTTGGCACATTTCAAACGTTTTCTTGGGTGATGTATCACTAACGGCGTATCATTTTTAGCCACCCAAACACCATACAGGTCTTGGCACAATATAGAAACCTTAATTTAAATGGATTCAAACAATTAGTAGTTATTCTAATAAAATAATTTCATTTATATTTTTTTTACATAAATTCCACTATCCACCACCTGCCTCCCTCGCAAGACCTTCGCCATTGGGAAGTTCACGTCCCCACTCCATCATCAAACTCTCGTTACCAAATTAAAATTATCATAGTATATCATCACAACAACTAAATGTGCATATAAAATTCCATAAAGTTCGATTTAATAGAAGAAATCGAAAAACTATACATAAAAAATATACAGGTTCAAGCTAAAAGAACCGTTTAATAAAATAAATTTCATCTTGTTATCTTTTTCCGAATAACTAAAACATAGTTAACTATTTTAATATAAGATTTAACCTCAAACAGCTTTTACTAGTGACTTTCCGCGTAAGCAAAAATTAATGCGGGAAAAAAAAGTGGCCCACATATTCGAGCGATAAACTGGCGATTGATTTCGTAGTTGCTTTAGAAGAAAATATTACTCACGAACTTTACTAATAGTAATCAGAATATGCAAATCGAATTGCTGTGATTACAATGTGATTATTTTGTTCGTCAAAATAAATATCGTTTTCTTAAAGGTGTCGCATGTACTTATATTTGTACAGATGTTTTAAGAAATGTCCTAGTATTTTGACGCTAGGCGTTAATACATTAAACAGTTTCTTACGATTTCTGTTTATTTTCGTGTCTATATTATACATTGCTAATCACTAGCATCAATTTTCCAGTTTGATCGAGTTGATCTCTCTTAAAAAAAACGTGAAGCAATATGGTGATAATTCAAAATTAAGTTCACGGGTATGTGGACAACCTCAAAATAATTACACTATTGCCGAGAGGTGCGACTTTTCATATTTTAAGACTTTGTCAAGTGACTGAAAAACAGCTATGACCAATGTTATACAATTTCAATTCTAAATTTATGCACATACTTATTCCTCCCATCTTCTATAATGAATACGTTATTTCTATATGTCAACATATAACAGATATGTGATCGGCAAACAAAACGCGTAATGGATATTTTTTGGCGTCCAGTTGCAGAAGCATGCGAGAAATGGCAGGACACGATCAATCATCCCATACAAGTTAGCATTAACTTATGGACCCCGTTCCGCCCCCGGAGGCAAACTCAAAAACTCGATTTCCTTTCAGGCCGCCCTCTGTCGCGCCGAAGCGCGCGTAACTTTTCAGAGCAAAGGATTTCAGGAAACGGATAGACGGACGTACGAATGAAAATATCGCATAGAAGTGTAACTTCGTCCGCTTTCATGGGAGAAATAAGTTTTGAACATATTGCCGTGTTTTCTGATCGAGAAAGTATTTCACCTATAAAAACATACTAACCGTATATTGACAACCACATGTATCAAAAAATTTTGCAGTTTTATAGAATTTTGAAAATGCGCAAATCTTAAGTGAACGATTATAATAGTAACAAATTAGCACAATCGTTTTTTATAGGTATACTTACTACTACCCATAGATGCGTTCGTAAACACATAGATTTAATTCCTTCATCTTTTGTATAGATCCCATTTGGGTTTAGCTCAACATTTCTCTTTTAATCCTGTTCAGTTTTCCATTTCCGCTCGCGATTCTGTACCTAGTTCCACTTTCGATTCCGTTTCTGGTCCCGCTGTTATATTCAATTCTAATACAAGAAAACAAAGGAAACTAACCACATTAAGTTCGCATGTACCGTCACGGTGGGAGCGACGGCGCACCGTTTATTTACGTGCATAAAGTTGTTAAACTGAACCTCTGATTCAAAGACCGAAGGGTAAAGTGATTTAATATAAATACATTTTTTTTTATATTTGAAAGCAGTATAGCAAAAATGATGGTTGTATTCAATTTGATAAAGATACTTGCTTTGTAACAAAATCTCATTTAAATTAAGTTCTTCAATGCGTACTTTTACAGCTTCTTTTGTTATTGCCAATTACTTCTTATGGATATACACAGTGTTGCAATTTTTTTTTATATATTATTCTATACTTCACGATTAAAATCATGCGTTATGATTCTACTTCAGCAGACCCAGACAACTGACAAATCGTTTTTGTGCATAGAAACGCTAACCATTCGATTTAACGAATATTCTTCAACTAAATTTAAATTTCGAATCTCTAGACCACGTGACATCTCCTCAACTAACGTCAATCCTATACATCTTGCATTCTATGCTATGAGCGTTTACGACAGTAGAAATCCACGTGTCCAGGCTAACTGTTACAAGCTCATTGGTCAATCCCGTAGTTGAGATTAATATTAGATGGTACCGGTAAGGACAGAATTACGACTGAACTTCTGGAAATCGTTGACGAAGAGTTTGCCATCAAATACTTTGTTTAATCGTCATACTCAAAGTGTTGCAGTGTAATTAGAAAAAAAATATAACGCCATGTTGGAAAGTTACAGACAGAGCCACTCTAGTATAAAAATTCTGGTATAAAAATTGTTTTTATAATAAATCATTTAACCACGACCTTAGAAAAACCACATAAAATTCCGAGGGATGTAGTCGACTGCTGTGCTTATCGCATGTGGGCTACAAAAAAGTCATCGATTCAACGGAAATCTGGGTGGTGCTGCATTTTCATCGGCGATACGACACTGATATTTTCTATATTGAAGTGCAGACATACTTGTACAATGATCAGTCCGAGTACATAATGAAATCTTAAAATCAATCCAACGCAAAAGGGCGTAAGCCAAAAAGATGAAGTAAGACATAAATAAGGTCAAAAGATCCACGAAAACTGAAGTTCATTTACTTACTTAGAGCATTGAAAAACTTTATAAATTCTTTTAAATTGGAAAAAATTAGACATCAACATAAATATCGTACACACATCTTCATTTTTTTGACGACATAGTCAGAGAGGCGAAATCGCTAAATGACTTAAGTGTGATGCCCGGATACACAGTAATTTTCTTCAAAAAAGTTTCTGAATACCCGCGTCGGTAGTAATAGTTGAAAATTCTCTCATAAAAGTTATCGACGAATATATAGACTTTAAACTACACCCTTTTATGTGTTACACTTGAGACTACGCCCTTTAATATGTACTATATTTTACAAGAAAGAAATAAAATAAAATAAACCAAATTTTTAGAATAAAACAGCGAAAATTCAATTCTTAGTACACAAATTGAATTTTCTATCCAAACCAAGAAATAAAATAGATGTTGCCGTAGATATATTTTTTTTTTTTTGTCAATTTTAAGAAAATTCTCAGTAATGATTAACGTTCGTTGCAACCTCAGAGCTGTCCAATTAGCATAAACACTCTAATAGCTTTATTCATTACATCACTCTGTTTACTTTGGGTATGTCCCGTCGTCTCTGCATTAGGTCGGTTTCATGCTTGTGAAATTACTTTCATTCTAGCAATTTCACCTATTACCTTAATAAACTCATACCCGTTTGTTAAAAAATATCTACTAAAACTGTTAGGCATTTACTTTTAGATTTAATATATATTGCGGCAATAATTGAAAGATTATTGCCATAATGTGAATCAATATCGAAAATACTATGTATATTATAATCAATTTAGTGCTAAAAACAAATTGAAGAAAATGTAATTAATTTTTTTATTACAAGTCTTTGAAATTCATAACCACTTAGCGATCAAAAATAGCAACAAGAAATGTGGAAGAACTCTCATATTATGTGCCACCAGATTAAGCAATTGGCTGTCTGTACAGTAAACGTTCAGATTACCAAATAACGAATTGATTAACTATATCATTGTTACTTTCTGTTTAATCTTTCATAATATTTAGTAGCAATGTAAACGCCTGTGCTCCATTTGACAATAATAATTAAAGAAATAAACAATTTTAATGGCCACAAATGGAAGGTAATATGAGTCATGGATTCAATTCCCAATTAAAAATACACTGATCACGGAGAAATCATTACGTTTATTGAATATGTGAATATTTTAGTTTACATTTATGTCTATCATAGCATGTTTGTGGACACTTAGTGACTCTCATTGACAGAGTTCTCACTCCCAAGAGAAATCATTAAAAGTGAAATCAGTATACAACTAGTGGTCCAAATTCAGGGACTAGTTTCTTATTAAACCCTCTATCATGTAGTGGGAAGTAAAATCGAAAATAACACGTTCAAAAACTAAACTTATTATAAACAAACAAAAAAAATATACATTTACAAATCTTACTACTTTTCTACTACAAGCACTAAACATGATCTCTAAATTTGTCAAAAATTCATTATTTTAGTTTATTCGTCGCTTTGTAACTGTTACCGACATATTTTAGATATTACAGCTATGATCAGAAAAAGATTAAGTAATAACAGTTTGTCAAAAACACCAGAAATCTAAATTCACTCTGACATGGATACTTTGATTTAAAGTTGCAACAGATCGTTTCGAATCTGCAATATAATCTTTCGTACTGAAAGATTATATTGCATTAACTATAATAATAACGTACAGAATATGTAATTTATGAAAAATATATAGTTTTAGTAAATTAAAAAAAAACAATGTTTTTACTTCAACAACTTATTAGCAGAAGTGTTTATACAACACAGTAATTCAATCCAAAAAAAAGTACCTAACGCAAAGATACACATAGAAACAGATACAAAAAGAATAATAGTATTGTTACGTATTAGTTTCACGATTTGAAGTCATTAGGTTTTTCTTTATTAATAAAATTCTCTGCGTCTTTCAAGTAACTTGTGCTTTTACAGGTTTCAGCGAAAGCAATACATGAAATTCGACTTTTGTGAAACTACTTTCGCAGATGTGAACCGATCACACCATCTATAATTGTGATCTAACGGCACCGGGGCACGAGGTGATTTACGCAACGCCATCGGCTGCGAGATTTATGCGCCGTCCGATACCGGCTCTTAAAGGAGCAGCGAAAAAAACATCCGTGTGAAGTTGAAATTTCGTTAAATCCACGTGTTTACGATGCCGAAGCAGCTTGTAGGCTTCGATATTAGGTTACAGTACTATACGTAGGTTTAGATGTTGTTTACCCGATATCCTGTTTAGCGTGTGATGTTCCTTAGTTTATATACTGATGTATAAACACACATCGTATTAAGCAAATATTCAGATCCTTGAAAGAGACTGGCCCATTCCATGTCATTATAATGTTTGTTATTCTGTCTTTTGACTGAATTTTGAAGTCGATTCTCACGTATCTTAAATTAAGGAACACTGGCAAAGTCCTAAGCAAAAACATCACCCACCACATTCAAGATTTAAGTTATGTGAAAAGTACTATTGTCGAAACGTAACGTGAAATTTTAAGCACACACACAACATAAGTTTGGTTGCGCCCTACAAAATGAGCTGTATAATTGTCATCAATCATCATTGCGTACACTGCCTAAGTTGGTTAAACAATAAACATTAAAGATTAGACAGTTCGACAATACTAGTAGCAACAAGAGTATACACGAACCACGTTATATCCTACCACATTTGTGTCGCCACAGAATACACTACATTACTATACATCAATACACAAACATTTAAAAATTTATTAAAAACAAGAAACAAACTTTTCCTTCGACGACAGCCAAACGAAAACACATGCACTAATGAACATTCAACTTGAGCATAGGCAAGTTACAGCAGACTTTATATACAGACAAATTTATATACGTATAACAGCCCGCAACATAGCACTGATACTATAAGAAGGGGATGTAAGCACGCATAACCCACGCTGAAAACTTTACATAAATTCAAACATTTTACCATTTGTAACATGATGCTTTCCTTGTTTTGTTGTATCGCAGTCTTTGAAGCGAAGCTAATAATCGTATTAGAGTCTGCATAAAATTCGTCACACGTCCCACGCCTCCTACGTCGTAGGCGAAATTGGCCCTAGGCTGTCATTGCCCTTTTAAATTCCGATTTTATTATTCTGCCCTCCAGTAAGTTCTGGAGAGACGTACATGACGCCGGATCGATCGGGCGTCGTCTCTTTGCCCCTCTGTTCTTTTTCTGTAATACTTTGCGATTCAAATATTATTATAGGTGTCAATTTCTTAGTCCTTAGTGGGTTTTTGAAAATAACTTCCGTGTTGAAAATGTAGATATTTAATTCACATTCTAGATTTTCATCTAAAAATCATAGAAAACGATCCGAGTGATATAATACAAAACTTCACTCAACACCACAATATAGTATGTTCTGGAAACATAGATTAACTATTTGCCTACACATATTTTCCTATGGTAGTAGAATCAACTTTCAACTCAAAAAGTTGGAGTTCAACCACGAACAGTAAGTTTTTTAAGCATAAATACATTTGTTCATTGAATAATGTCGCATGCTGACGGTAAAGTAAAAAATACTGAAGAAACCTAAGTTTGAAAGGCAGATGAAAACTGCTGTGTGTGAACCTGTACTCAGCAACAGGTTCGCAACATGGGAAGTTGGTTTCAAACTGCCAAATGTGGATATGGCACCAAAGTACCATCTCTTACAACCTCTCATTAGGAGTAACTATATTATAGTGAATCATATTTTTCTCTATAATAAACTAAGACATATTCGATCCAATTAAGATTTATGGAACCGAAAATTTCGATGCTTTCATTGGTACGGAACTTTGAATGCGCGAGTAAATCTTCATCTTGACTAGTTCATTTCTTTCCGAATTTTACAAGATTCTGGATGATTTTTTTGCAACTTGAGTGTCTTAGAATCAGCTATGTCAAACAGCAAGAATGGAAAAACACGTTACGCTCTGTGGGCAATCGAACACAAGAAGTCTCGCACCGAATACGCAAAACGCTACGAAAGCGAAATTAACACGAAAGAAATTATAATAACGTTTTAAAATATTCGAAGCACCACAAAATCACTGTACGGTTTCGAGCAGAATTTCAAATTGTTCACGAGAAATGGAGAGTAAATATTACGAAAACAATAAAATTTCTCGGATCGTTCTCGTTTTACGGGAATTTATTTTCTCGAAGGGCGCCCCGTTCTCGTCCCCGACGCGGTACTTAAATTGCTAATTGAGTGTTCATTCTTACGGCGCGGGCTAGCAAATAAAATTTCAAGGATGCAATAAACAAGTCCGTATATAAGATAATATATTGGAAATTAATATTGAGACACTTTCACTTTATAAGATTTTTAAAAGGAAAAATCACCGCCGCTCATGAACACTTGCAAACCCAAAGCAAGTCACTAATGCTTTGCCGATCTTTTAGAAAGGAATACACCTTGTTTGTGGACACCCTTGGCATAATTTGGGAACACTGCTGATGACAGATCATTCCAAGGTTTTATTGTACGTGGTAGAAAATCGTGTATGAAGTACAAAGTGGTAGAACGCTAGCCATCAAGATGGTGATGATGGTATTTCCGACGAGTAGAACGAAGACGGAATTTAGCGGTAGAAATATAATTGAATAATTCTCCGAAGCACTTCTTATATTAGGGGTCGTCCACATATTACGTCACGCACGCACTACGGGGGGGGGATCTAGACAGAACGTTACTAACTGTGACATGGGGTCCCGGGGGTTCTTTAAGTGTGACATCACACCTCAAAGTCATAAATTAAAATATATATATATGCAGTAAAACTAAACTAAAGATAATACACATTTTCGCAAAGCTAATGGTTCCAGTTGTCCATATTAAAGAGCATCACCTACGATTCAACACGACGTTGGATGCGGTCTAGAGGCAGAAGTTAATATTGAAAGTTGCAGCTCGGATGTGGCAACAGCATTCCAGATCTGGTCAGTCCCATATCTAATAAAGTAAAATGCGATGTCTTCAAGTGCTGCTCGAGGTAACGCTCTATTGAATACTCGAAATTTTTTAGAAGTTAGTTTTACTTTGCTTTCCAGATTATCGTTAAGCTGAACGTTTTTCGATGAAACTATCTCGAAGCTTATAATGAAGGAAAGTGCTTCCGAGGAGATCGAATAAAGCGGCATATTTCTATCAGTAAACGCTCAAAGTTGTATATTTCTGCGATTAATTCGACAAGTCTAACGCATTTCAATTCTCCTTCTATAGAGATTTCGATTTCAGACATCTGTTTATATCAGTCGCAGTACCGCTATTCTTATAGCAAGAGATATTACCGATACTCGGTAAAGTCAGTAAAAATACATTTATATGTAAAATGAATAAGATAAGAGTAGAATGAATAAAGTAACCCTACCACAGCAAATTTTAATACGCATTAGACTAAATATTGAAAGGGTGCAAACATCTTAGAGATTAACAAAACGAACTTTGTTTAATCGACATTTAACTAGTGAAATTGAAATTTTCATTTTTTTCCAAAATTACTGCATATATACTTCTCTATAAAAACTTTTTGAGCACTGCATCTGATAACATTATTGTATACTGAGCGAAAAACTATTTGAGATACGAATATGTGTAAGATATTCTGCATAATATTACAAAATTTATTTAGCCCTTTGTTAATAGTTCAGAAGCTCTTCTTCAAAAACTTTTAGAACAAAGTGAACTAAATCATCAATCCAATTATCTTAATACTTGTAACACCTTAGAAACTAAATTAAATATATAATTATATTTAAAGTGTAATAAATACAATTAAACAATGTTAACAAATTTTCTGTGCGATCTTTTCAAATCAGAAAGTAACACGAATGGACACTTGTAGTAGGCGAATTATCATGAGCTTTAATTTTAAATCCAATTAATTCATTTCTTCCGTGAATTGGGAACCATGTTATCCGTCTATTCCAAAAATTCTTACCAAATCCTTATAAACAATCATTGATCGATCAGCACTGCTCCACTATGGAGCTATTAAATTGAAAGGTACCACATTTTCATTTCAGACGCGAAATAAAAATGTGCCGGTCTAAGCTCTTGAAATTTAATAGGAAAAATCCTTAAGTCTAATCGAAAATCCAATAGATATCAGCATAAGTGAATATCTGAAATTCATTTTGGCTCTCAATATTGCTAATTTCGTGGTGCTGAAACCTGTATATAATTTGTAAGCAGTTAAATTATATTTTATTTATTTTCCATACACTGTATAGTGCACGTATTTGTGTTATATTTCATTATACAAATTATTTTATTGTTTTCAAACTACACATAACAACTGAAAAAATGTAGAGTTAATTGAGTTAATTTGTAAAATAATGAAAAAATAAGCTTTATATTTAAAAAACTTATTTTTACAACTACACGTAGATTCAACACTAGAAAACAAGTGTACGGAGTTCCGCAAAGTAAAACATATATACAGTTATACACATTTCCACATGTCTACGAAATTATCTCTAAGCACGCAAATATTTTACTTTTAATAAATTATAATTGTTGCAAATTTAAATACAATATTTAATACAAATCACAAGTAGGTAACTCCTTTCCTCAAATGAGTGAGAACCCTAACGCTACGAATGGTTCCGATCGTGCTGACGTAATAATAATTTCAAGGATACGTTCGAATTGGGGTCGTGTATTCGTTTACTGTTATATTTCGGCCAATACTCTGCAGGCGCTGTAACACCTCTAATTACATACGACGAATGTTAATGGTCAAAGTCAGAAACGACAGCTTCACGTGCCTTCGGAGGCACGACGCGTTCGACGTTAAACGTCACTGATTTCGTTCATCCAAAGACCGATATCGCTGCACGTACTTTGAACTCGGTTTTAACTATCGTACCGTTGTCGTTGAGTAACAATAACCGTCTGTCTAAAGGAATTATGCTCTCCAATCGCATTTTATGTTAATTTAAAAACATACGCGAAAATTATTTTGGGTATCGTATGAAAATTATATGTTATAATTTATAATATCTGTTCGCTCTTTGTTGCGTCAATAATGCTTTAGCCCAGAGAAGCAGATGGATATTTTTTTTGTAAGAACAGTAGTAATGATGTATAACGCCGCTGATGAGCATACAGGTCACTATTGTATTGTTCTTGTTTCGACTGACTTAATAAAGCTGTATTTGAAATACGACGTGTAGAAAGCGATATCGAAATTTAAAATGAGATACTTTCATTCAGAGATGTTGAGTTTTAAAATTGCGTAATTAATGAAAAATATCTAAATAAAGAGAATGTAATCGGCCACCATATTTGGATGGTGGTATGTAGACTATGAAAAAGTCCCTGGCTCGATCGAAATCGGGGCGATGCTGCAATTAGCTCTGGCATATTAACTATATTAAATCTAAATAGTGGGTTTTTATTCCGTAACGCAATTATGTCAGTCTGAATACAGAATGTAAGCGCAAAACCGATCTAAAGCAAAGAGATGCAATACTTTTAAAACTCTTCACTGCAGCTTTGTATTTCAAGCTTTTAAAGCTTTTTCAAGCTTTTGCCAGGGATACGGCATTAATTTTAATGGCGATTACATAACTCATGTCCAACTTAGTCGTCAAATTCGAGACGATATATCAAATTCGCCATTTAGACAGCATTTAGTAGAGATCTCAATAAAGTTTATAGAGTTTCTCAAGAAGTGGGTCTAAAAATTTATATGGAACAAGCGAAAATTAAGTCGAATGATCATATTGTTCTACCGCCCTTGGTTATTGAGAATCCCCAACCAATAACAAAAACGCGAGCTATCGCAAAATGTCCGGTTGGAACGTAATTAATATCTTTCGCTTTTTGTTGTGTTATATCAAATAACAAGAACAGTCCAATAAATTAACAGCTTTTTAGAGTAATTAAAAGAAAAACACCAAATAATACTTTAGAAAAATATGCATTTATTTTAAATTGGATAAAATACATATAAAATAGTAAATTGTAAATTGTATTAATAAAAAACACAAAATTGAACACAACAGCTCCATCTTTTTTTATAAAAAAAAATTGTTAATATCTTCAACCTGCAAAAATATACATTTTTTTTAAATGGATAGACAATGTCTCTGACATTTATAAAGTGAGTTAATTAAAATCTTAAAACTGAAATATCCATCTCCAGACTCGAATAAAAATCGAAAAATTATCATAAAAAAATTACCAAAATGTTACGTCATCATTATTATTCATTGCAAATGCATTTAAAATGATAATATATATTTATACCAAAATTTTATAAAACGAAATTAGGTAAATTAACAAAAATTACCGCCACACTTGATTAACTAGCGTCTCATGGAGAGAGAGAGAGAGAGAAAGAGAAAGAGAGAGACAGACATAGTCGCCAAAATTGGAATGGAGGAGGTGTAACGCATTTTCCTTATGTTTACGATTTCTGCTAACTAACACCTCCTGCAAGCCGCGTTAAGCAACTTCGTTCCAAAAGTAAATGAATATGTTTACTACTTGGGACAGACCATTCCATTGGCAGATCGAACTTCACTAAAGGTCTTATACGAAGGATTAAGTTGAAAATCATAGAATATAAAATCAAAACATTTTTTTCATTTCATAGGTTCTAAAATTGAACTTGAAATACGTCATTATTTTGATATTGCTGTTTTTATTTTTTTTTATAGTAATATCACCACCCATTTCAAATACCAATTCGCTCCTAGAAGAATGGGCAAGAAACTCAAAGGTAGCCCTTTTTTACTCTAAGTTATTTTTACTTACTACGCTCATAAACGATATAATACTATAGCAAAATAACACCCTCAAAGAAATTAAAGAATAATAAGCTGTATTGTTTATTTGGAAATAAATTGGTCCTTTTTTAGGATTCCGAGCCAAAATGAAAAAATTAAACCCTTATAGTTTCGTCATGTCCGTCCGTCTGTCCGTATGTCACAGTATTTTAATTCAAAAAAAAATTTAATTCAAAAACTTTTAACGTGTATTGATGAAATTTATAGTGTAGGTATATTAGCTGCTACTCAGTTTGGTGGTTAAATAATAAAAATAAATATTTCTAGGGGAGCGCTCCATACATGTAACAGAAGTTGAAAAATATTTTTTTCAACGATTTGCATACATTTCGATAGTTCCTTTAAAAACAACTTTTTTTTCTTCCCTTAAAAACAGGTTTTTAAGCAATTTTTCTGATTAGGTGAAATATTTTGAAAATAATCGATCCGAAAATTGCAGAAATTGTACCCCCCCACTTTTTATTTTCTTAACCGTATGTCCTATAAATATGAAAAAAGCAACTGAAGATAACGCTTAATAAATACTTTCAAAGAAAATTATTTTCAATATGGTCGGATTTACTGTTTCTGAGTTATTGCCGAAAAATTTCGCTTCTCAACAAAAGGACGTGAGTAAAATGAAGATACGATTTTTTTGTTGACAGACTTTATTTTTCACTAATAGTAATTAGTCGACAAAACTTACACGTTCTTCTAATTGCAGGAGACTAAAGTACTTATTACTTTTCTGTGCGGGAAACATGGAAAAAGTGTAACAACGTCCTTTTTTCAGCATTTTTTGTAATTCAGAATCCTATAATGAGCATGGTCCAACGTGATCTTGGTCAGTTTTTATATTGTTTGTAAATTTTTATTGGATAAATTTTCTTAGATCACTGGAACATTTTGACCAATCAACTAATACTAGGAAATGTTATTTACGTCGGACGTTAAATATTTACATCTCTGTCTTTACCAATAATTTATGATTTTGTTCGCACTAAGAAAATGTTTTAGACAATTTACAGAAAGGTATATATACCGTAGGTTTAACCATGAAGAGTCAGTTTTCTTTCAGCAATAAGTAGAAATTTACAAGGTTTCTCACTATTAATCTCATAAACAAACTAAAACTTATCCAACATAGTAAGGAAGAACTATGCTTAGGGTTTCTCTACGAGATGAAATTCAAAAGTTCACAACGAGTTATTAATGAACAATGGTATTTTGTTTAAAAATAATTTTATGGAAAATTGAACATAATAATATGATTATTTAGATCGAGGAAAAAGGTTTTTCGTATTTTATAACTAAAAAGTTGCAGTAAAATCACTTTGGTTGTGCTGTTTGTATTTGGCTAGTTTTGATACCATTAAAAAGTTGACCTTTTAAAAAAAAAAAAATTTTAAATTGCAAACGGTATTTGGGTGATTCCGTTCTGTGATTTTTAATGTCCTGTATTGTTTGTTCTCAGTACCACGACATGATACGGTACTGACATTTAAGTGATATAATTAAAGTTTTCTCTGAGTGGTAAGTTATATAAAAATAATGTTGAAATATATTTATAATTATCCCATTAACACAAAAATATCATTAGTAGATTATTAATTAATGACCAGTGAGAACAAACAGAACAAACAATACAGGACATTAAAAATCACAGTTAGAATGGAATCACCCATTTTTCTATTATTTTTCTGTCCACAAAAATGAGTGAAGCTAAAGTAGAAATTCAGTATATTTTGTAGTTTTATAACAGAAAAGGGAAAAATGAGACACAAACAGCGAAAAATTTTGCAATGTTTATGTACCTTATTCCGTAGCACAAAACTGATTCAAGCGTTTTCAGTCTGATAAATTTGATGTCCAAAACAAACCTCGCTCTGGTCGCCCTGTTACGGATAAAGTCAACGCCATTTTGAAAAAGTAAAGCAAGTTCCGTATATTGGCTGTTATTACTTAGTAAAAAGTTGGGGATTGTCTACAATACAGTTTTAACCCATTTGAGAAAAGCTGGATGTACAAAAAAGCTCGATACTTGGGTCCCCCACGAGCTCACTGAAATAAATCTAATGTATCGTGTACTGATTTGCAATTCTTTAATAGAAAATAATGTAACTGAACTGTTTTAGAAAAGATTGATCACTGGTGATGAAAAACGGATTACCTACGGCAAGAATATGCGAAAAAGATCACGCTTAAAGGCAAACAAGCTACACATGCTATAGCGAAACCTGGATTAACTCACAATAAGCTGATGCTTTATGTATGGTGGGATTGGAAGGACGTTATTCATTTTGAGCTGTTAAGGCCATGCAAAACCAATAATTCAGATCTTTACTACCAACAGCTGATGAAACTCAAACAAGAAATAGCAAAACAACGGTCGGAATTTATCAACAGAAAGGATGTAGATTTTCACCATGATAATTCCAGACCACACACATTTTAAACCGCTCAGCAAATATTGAGAGAGTTTGGTTGGGAATTGTTAATGCATCCACCATATAGCCCTAATCTTAGACCCTCAGATGGTACCTGTTTCATTCTCTTCAGAATTCTTTAGGTAGTGTTAGGTTAACATCAAGCGAGAACTGTCAAAACGACTTGTCGTAGTTTTTTGTACAAAAGTTCCAAAATTTCTATAACAATGGCATTATGTCACTACGCACAAAATGACAACATGTTATTCAATAAAATGGCACACATATTATAACGAAATGTATATGAAATATGATGAAAAATTACCATGAATTTGTTTATAAAAGACAAAAAAAAATTCTCCGAGCCTAATCTAATTAAAACATTAATAATTTAAAAGCTTTATATTTGAACATCGTTTAAAAGAGACAAACGTGAAAAACAATGCTTTAACTGGTATGTCTCTCAAAACGCTATAAAAGTAAAATCTTTTCTGTGATATTCAATAAGGTTGCTGTAGCCAAAAATACTAGAATATACTATTCTTGATATCAAAAACATTCTGCACATAATAGAATAGCGGTCTCAGAGATATAAATAATAGCAAAACTCAATAAATGAACATTACGAAAACATCAAAATGAACTTAAATTCTTTGTTTGGTTCATTTCGACTTAACCAAACAAACAAAAAATAGCACAAGTGTAAAGGTGCGCTATCACTACTGCATGCGAAGTTACGTTTGGTAAGTCATATATTTTCGTTTCTTTTAGACAATTTGTGAATTCAAGAGTCGTTTCTTTTGTACTATCCTTAATCTAAGCTTTGTCATCTTTGTAGAACTTGAAGGTCACACTTGTCATGTTAATTTTGTTACAGTTAGAATTTTAGCAAACTTTTAAAATTCAAAGATTGAGTAATATTTTTTTTAGAAAAGATTGAGTTCAAAACCCAAGTAATACTCTAGTACGATTAGTATACAATAGCCTATAAAAAATAAGAATGTCTTAATACCAATATAGATCAAAAGTTTTATATTTACCACATAATTATAATCCACTACTTTTCAGAATCGAAAGGGAGTAAATCACGTAATAACACGAAAAACCTTTTCCACTAAATTCAGTATAAAGCCTCGAAGATTATATCGCATTTGTCACCCTGGTGAAATTTGTTTTTCTGCCTCGCTCCGGACCTTACGTAACAGCCGAAGTGTCGAAAGAATTTCGTATCTGTAAAGAGTGTTAGATAAATCTCACGGCGCGAGGTCCCCGACAAAATATATTATAGTTTGATAGGGTCCCGTAGAAACAACGGGCATACTATAAGATACTTATAGTGCGGCGTTACCTCGATAGTTAGAAATTTATGTTTCCGGAAAGGTTCCCCTCGGTGATAAATGTCGGAATGAAAATAAGGAGCCTGTGAGAACTCTACGCAGCGGACGTTGTAACTTTTTCGTCCTACCACAGCGGGATAAAAGAAAATTTATTATGATAGAAACCTTTTTTAAGTTTTTTTGACGTTGCGGCAGACGAGCTTGACGCCCGCAGATGCTCAACGTCGCCCATCGACCACTCCGTCAACGACCAAACGTGTTGCCTTAGCATTGGAAGGTCATTCATTCGAACGATGATTTATTAGCAACACAATAGGTTAAAAGAAAAACTATCGATAACTGGCTTAAAGAAATTAAGAATCCACGAAATCCAAAAAATAAACCATGTATGGACATCTCAGACATATGGCATAAAATTTGTCCCCAATCGAATATGTATATAGAAAAATTGATATTAGTATATTTTGTTAATTTGATTTTAACTGTAGCATAATTTTTTTTTTATTTTATTTATTATCACGCTTATCAAGGACTTTGTTCACATTGTTGTTACGTCAGGTTTTTCTCATCACCGAGACATACCCTATCGCATTTTTTCACTTAAGATCAAGAGGCACTCGACCTTAAGCCCTCCACGCTGGCTTATTGCGGATTAAGGGCTTCCAACGCCCTCGTTGTCACTACCGCAATGCCAACCTTTGGAACCGACAACTCAAGTGTTTTCCTAGACACCGCTTAAATTGATTTAATATAAAAACATACCAATCACTTTATTCACTGTATTTTCTGTTTTGGAAATAACTCTCGATCACTCAGCCATCCACTTCGCTTACACACCATTATATTTGTGTTTGACAAACACCAGTTTAACCACAGACTAGTATAATATTATACCCGGTCGAGAGAAGTGAGCAAAAGTATGATAGACTTCATAAAAGTCGGTTGCGAAACTAAGTTGTGGATACAGAGTGTACTGTGGAGTCAGCGTTGGCACGAAGCATTTTTTATTAGCCTGTTGAATTAAACCTTTATTCCAGTGTTGGCGACATCATACAAAAAATATCACTATGGATTTAAAACGAATTCAAGTTCATAAACTTTGGGGTTTGAATGTGAAATATGATTATGATTACATATAGCAATCGAAAGGGATGTTAGACGAAATCAAACCTATGACTAAATACTATGAACGTTTACAGCTTGAGAAATTTTTAAAATTCTCTTGTATAAATATTGTACATATGTATTAATAGATAAAGAAAACAAACTATATAATGTAAATAATATATGTGAGAAATATAACGATTGGTGGGATTCCAAAGTAAGAAAGTGTAAAAAAAGAAAAATAGATGTATCTACATTTACTGTCTACAAAAAACTAACCATAGAATAAAAAAGTACTTTGATATAAAGATGCGATAAAAGAAGCTATGAATTCATTAAATGTTACAAAAAGAAAAGTAATAAGAAAAGTAAAAATAAGAAACAATAAGAAAAATAAAATGGTAAACAGTAAAAAAAGTAATGCAAAGTGGTTCTTGGATAATTTCTAGGCAAACGGTAAACTTTCCTAAAGTATGGTGAGAAGGCGCAAAATGTTTTTAAGACATTCTGTATAAATCTGATTAAAGACAATAATGGACGTTTACTGAATTAAACAAAAACATTGTGAAAAGCGATTGGAAGTATAATTTAAAAAAAACATAGTTTAAAAAAAAACTAAAAAACACTCTTTTAAAGTACATTAAACTAAAAAGTGAAAATAATCTTAATATGAACTCAAAAAATAATGAACAATGACGAAAATACTAGTATTATTGTGGAAAAACGTGGGGCGCTTTGTGCCACATTTTCGTATATCGTAGCAACCCACGCTTTTCCACAATAATACTAGTATTTTCGTCATTGTTCATTATTTTGAGTTCATATTACTAATAGTTTAATGATTTAAAAGCTATTTTAGTTTTTTATTTTATTTTTCACTTTTTAGTTCGATTGATTGGTAAAAATTTGTAATTTTAACAATACAACAATATTTGAATTATTAATAATACTTATGACTGTTACTAAATTCTATTACAAAACAGTAATAGAATTTAGTAACAGTAATTTTCACTCTCACGCAGACGATACGTGACGAAATTATTCGATCCTGGCGATCCTGATCAGGATAAGAGGATAAACTTATCAAATTATTGTATTGTCATTGCTCCTTGATAAGTATGCAAAGTTTCAAATTAATCAGACTTCTTAAAATTGGTGAAAATTAAGTTCAAAAATTCCGTTACATACATAGATACATACAACCCAAGATTATATTAATCCTGGCGGTCCTAATAAGGATAATGGGAAACTACTATCAAATTATTGTATTGTCATCGGTCCTTGAGATGTGTACAAAGTTTCAAGTTGATCAGACTTCTAGAAACCGGTGAAAATTAAGCTCAAAGATTCCGTTACATAGTTACATACATACATACAAACATACAGCCCAAGCTTATAAAAGCGTGTTAAAAAATGTATTTGGGAAGGATTGATAGATGATAATGCTACTGCGTAATTGTAATTGAGTAATGATAATGATAATTAAATCAGCATGTTTAAAAATTTTAAATCAATAAAATGTATTTAAACTGGGAAAGCTACTGGATATAATAGTTTAGTCAGAGGTGTTGAGAGGCAGTCGGAGCACCCATAGTGGCAATTTGTCATACCAGCTCTTTAATAAATGCTGCAAAGACCATAGAGTACTTAATGCTTGTTGCATAATCGTAATTGTACCCCCCTATAAAAAGAAAAAGATTAAGTTAAGATTGTAGTGATAGCCGCCCTATTAATTTTCAAAGTATAGTTAATAAACTGAATGCAAAAAATTGTTATTGAAGGGGTTATCAATACGAGAGAAAATGTACAAGTGGAATTTTTAAAAGGATTAAGGTGTAAGAGTATTTTTCTTTATGAAAATTTTTAACTTAAAGTTAACAAATTTTCTGTATCTGTGAAAAACCCATTTGACATATGGTATGAGTATCAGAATGATAAGTACATTGCAATATTTATATAAAGGCTCTGGTTCTAGCTTAGTGCTTAAGGCTTAGTGCTTAAAATAAACGGAGCGTATATTAATAACTGTGGGGTGTCTTTGCAAGTCAGATGGAGAAATAATGATATCAGAGAACAATGTAGTTTAAAAAATGTAGTGACTAGAGTAAAAGAAGGTATAGTCAAATAGTTTAGTCACCTTGAAAAATGAAGGAAGTAGACTGTACGTAGGTGACACTTTGAATATACAGAACTGGCCACTTAGAAACGTTAAAATTAAAAAACATATTTGAATATTAAAGATGAAACTCTTTGCCAATCTTATATTGTATTTATCTGTCATGTTTTTTACGAATTGGTGGCAAAAAGAATTTTTTTTAATATCAACATGAATTAAATGAGAAAAAATTTTCGTGCAATGATTTTTTTTACTTTCATAGCCATTATAACAAACTTCGGTTGGTCTTTCATGATGAAGCTCCAACCCTTGCCACTGTTTATAGTTATAATCAAACCAGTTGGTTTAAGAAGTTCAAACGTGTTCGCCCTAATCTAACTGACATCCGCTTGAGGAAAATTCTTTTGCGGCGACGACAGGAGAAAGCATCAGTGGTGTGCTGATCATTTTAGAAACTGACAAAATAGCGACCTAACAGTAAATTTAAACAAGCTTAGGCATTAGTTTAAGTTAAGTAAATGAAATTCTACATGAACATTTAGCAGTTAGAAAGTTTTTTACTAAATGGATACCTTATAATGTGACCGAAACTCATAAACTCCGTCGTGTTGATTGGTGTCGCGAAACGATGCAAAGATTTGCCGGTGGTGACTCAAATGCTATATGCGACAAAGTTACAAGTAACAAAAGCTAAAACTGTTACGGTCCCAAAACCAAAAGACAGTCTGTTTAGTGGGTGTTTCATTTTGAGGAGTTGCCTACTTAAGTAAAACAAGGTTGAAGCGTCAAAAGAAAGATTTTGCAGCACGAAATTTGGACATTGATAAAATGTTTTATAGCAAAACCAACCATCTGTTAAAGAGCAAAGCGGCGTGTGACGGGCATACGAAGACAAGACGAGACAGTAACACTGTTCTTACGTCAAGAATGAAATTAACTTATATTCTGACAAGAATAGACCAGCAAAAGTAGCAATGAGTTGGTCGCGTGATACGAGACACAAGAGGGATCTGTAACAAAACATTAACGGAGTGGTACCCTGAAGACAAAGAAAAAAAGCGAGGAACACAAATAATTAAAAGGCTAGATGATTTGAAGTTGACTTTGGACGCAAAATGGACAAGGGTCGCAAATGATAGAAGTTAGTGGAAATCGTTGGAGGAAGCCTATGCCAAAATACACAATAAAACTAGAGATATACTGTAATAAACATACCGTTTTACTAACTAGTAACGGTACAAGTAAGTTCTAATTTCAGAATAAAGGTCTTTATCATTATTATTACTTATATTTCATATGTATATAAAATTTATTTCCAAGATGATTTATATAGCAACATCACCAAAAATTTAATAATATGAAGCTCTTTTCAAACGTACCAATCACGGTAGCACCAAAATGCAATGTTGACATTAGATAAGAAAGTGTTTAAAATTTCTACATATTTTTCTAATAATTAATTTGTCTACTTTACGGCAAACAAGTAATCACAAAAATATAACCTTATGCTTCATAAATGGTGAAATTCAAATAAAATAAAATTAGGTCACTTATAACAAATATTAATTCAAATACTATTTGAATGTCATTAAGTTATAAAAGTTACGAGACAACTATTAACTTCTCTAACTTCATAGTCCAAAATAATAGGATTGCTAACTTGCCTCTTCTAGAAACCTTAAAACTTTATTTATGACTTTAAAAAATGGTTGGCCCTCGATATCTAAAAGAAGAATAATTAATAAGAAGTGCCTATCGATTTTCTTAACTAAATCATTGGTCATAAAAACTTCATATAAATTAAATTTCATATTTAACTATAGCAGCCAACTGATAAGACAATATGGCTGGATACGCCCTTCTCTAGAAAGACATAGTTTATAGTACTTATCAATTAGAGATTTGAGCAAAAACAAAAGAAGAAATTAGAAATTCCATAACACATTAATATGAGCGTTGTATCAAAATGCGAGCAAAGTAAATAAAGCTGATCGTAAAGCTCACTGACTTTACTTGAAGTTCATATATTTACTTGCGCACCCAAATCTATGCATATTTGATGATTGTTGGACTTCTTTATTTACTAAAGCAATTTTCTTAGGTTTCTGTTAGGCTGAACACACAAAAGTTGCTTTGTCAGCTATGATACTCATTCCAAAACGGATTCGCGAATATTACACGGCGTAGCTGTTAAGTCGGAAAGCTTTCATTTTCTTGCTAACAAATCGTGACGAAAAGCGACACTTTGTACAAGCGAAGCCGAAGCGTTTACACCGAGATCGCAGAAGACGGTGTCAGAGTTTACGTTAGCATTAACCGTAAGCCTCGCAATTAGACCGCGGGACAAACAAGCAGATAACCAGATGTAAATATATGTTAAATAGCTTTTGAACAGACTGCGTCTATAAGGATCATATTCATTTAATTAACAAAGCTTTAGCCTGGAACTTCTGGAAAACTGATTTTTATTAATTTCTGTTTCTATTTCGTATACCATACCGATGTCGGTTTCGTTTTAGGTTTATCCTAACGGGTTACTCCGTCCAAGCATTGTAGAGTGACGAACAATCGGAAAAATATATCTTTTTTTTTTACATATCAGAAGCGAAAGCAAAACGCGCCTTTCATAATACATTTTCGCCTTTATCTTTAGCATTCATGCAAAACATATTGAACGCCGGCGCATGTATTATGCAAAGCCCATGGATACATTGCTATCGGCTTACACCATATTTCCATATATGACATGTGACGTATCCAATACGGAATCGGAAACAGGAAGTCGTCGGTAACATCTTTGGCGGTGTGTGCATATAAGAGGGAATAGAAACATCGCCGTGGAACGTCCTCCTTCCGCATATCTGTTGAAACAAAACATTTCTGTGGGAAGATTATAAAATGTTCTTATTAATTTAGTACTATATATATTTATATTTAGTAATAGTTTACTTTATTGTTTAATGTTTAGCTAATGTAGCTTCTCCATTTTAAGAAAATTTTTAAAGTTTCATAGCAGGGAATTTAGAAATCGAATGGGTTGAGATCGGGGGATCTAGAAGGCTACCTCATTGAGCCGCCATTGAACGATTAGGAATAGTTAATATTTACGGCCGAAATGTGTACAAACTCTCATAAATAGAATGCGGACTGTAAATCGTCGTTTTCTTCCAAAACCGTAAAATAAACCAATTGTTATATCTGAAAATTTTGCACACAATCGTATATTAGTACAGTCAGCCATATCAAAAAGCAATAAAGTCTATGTGTAAAAATTACAGAATTACTTGATTTTAATTTTTTATGGATCCTCATTGGATATAACTCAAAACCTTTATCGACGTAAGAAAAGGAATGATCGATCGCTCAAATCAAATGGTCGATCGATCAAAAGGTCGCTCCCTCCGTGTTGATATTAAACGGATTTTAATATTATTATAATTTTTTACAACCATCAAAGACACCGAAGGTACAATCAAGATCACAACTGAAATCGGGATTGGAATCGAAAATCGAGAACGCCATTAGGTTGGATTCAAATTGAAAGAGATTAAATTGAGAATGAACTTGCATTAATCAGGAGCGATATCGAGACCGACACTAGGATAGAGTTTTGGCTTACTGAAAGTTTTAAAATTAGATCGATGTAAAAGATGGAGTAATTGATTGCCTTTACAATTTATAATTCTTTATTGATATTATTAAGATGATATAAGCGTATTATTTTAATTATTTTCTTTATACTTTATTCACTTGATGTAGATGATGACCGGTGACTGCTTTATTCGAGACCGAAATGATGTACAATTCATAATACAATAATGTAAATAAATACAAAGTGTTATATTCATATTCTCTTTTGTTATATTTTTGGTATCTTGCATTCTTTTCGTTACCACAAATAGTTAATGCTCTTTTCGTATGAATGTAGATCACAGCCTATACTCAGTGTAGTAGTAAAAAAAATAGGTAAGGAAATGGAAGCCATTATTAACCAAAAGAAGGAAAAATGAAGAAACATGTCTAATACATTTTCCTTGTTTCGTAAATAATAGTCCTCATTAGTAACACATCCGTGATAAACGTGTCGTATATTTATTATTACTACCAAATAAATAAAGGTACATCCAGATTGAATGGTAAGTTTATAAGGGGTTAAAATTATTTGGTAAGTTTTACGCAATATTCTTTGGCATTCATTAAAATTATAATTTATTTGTTTTATTCATTTTAGATTGTATATTAAATAGATTATGACAACATCAACACACTCAACTAGCAATTTTTTCCATATTTCAAAGGTTTCTCATTACATTTCGAATAAACTTTTATTACATTTTATTTGTTTTTGTTCGATATGTATGCAAAAAAAAAACCATTTCCTAAACACAAGATGATCTAAAGGTTGTTTTAAATAACGTGTACAATGAAATATTTTAGTATGAGCAATAGTCGATCCTAACTTTTATGTACGCGTATAATCTTATTATCTAGCACAACAACAACAATGATAAAATAACAAGCTCCTTTCAAAGAAGCATTCCTATTTCACGACGCCCCATAAATGCCCTACTAAACAATGTTTACGGCGGAAACGTAACGAAGTTGCGTTACGCTGATGGACGGATGACGCGACAGACGTCCCGCCGTCGACGTGCGAGTCGCGCCCGCGAACGGGATGCCCTGCTCGCTAAAGCACTCCGCAATGCCGAGCAGAGTCCAGCGGTCAATTATGCTATGTCAACTTGAAACGATCGCGATGTAATTTCGATTTCGTCACGACATCGAAATTACATCGGCCGAGGGCGCGCGGCGGCAGAAGCTTTGCCCTCACGTAATTTCAAGGTCGACACCCTCTACTCCATCGTTTTAAGTGAACTTAATTGACCCGTCGTTTCCTCATCGACTGTCCCCTTTTCGCCTTCCTCTGAACTTAACATACGACGCTAATAATACCGCCAATAATTTAACTTTACTTATATATGATTTTGAAACTTGTGCCCCATTACGAATGAGAAATACAAGTATCACACGACAGTTCTAGCTTTCAAAGTAAACATTATTTTTTTAACTTTCCCCTACCAACAGTAAAAAATTTTCAAAAGTTGGAAAGTTGTCTTAAGTCCTACTTTCCAAAATTGACTTTTCAACTGATCTTAATGTTTGAAGATTGCCCGTTAACTATAAGAATTTTTCTGTCGGAAAATTTCTGAAGCCCGCCGGAAAGCATCTTATGCATATATTTTATTCTAGACTCTGCAGGAGATCAGAATTCTGTTGTGTCGTACATCTTCTTCTGATAAGTTCCGGATGAACGTTGATCGGTAGTCAGAAACTTTTCAGATCAGAACGTCTGAGAGCGCGTTCTCTATATATTTTTTATGAGGTTCCGCACATATCAGAAATCTTCGCCAGTTTGACATCAGTATCGAGTAATTATAGTACGCGTGCTTTAACTCTGTACGAAAAGATAAAGTGGAATACATGAAGATTTTATAACGCAGATTTTTAATTATATGTGGAATCTGTGCGAGGAAAATTATTGCAATAACATTCAACGAGACCAGGCCTAGGAACAAGTTTACAAAAAATAACCAAAAACAAATATTGAAGTGGATTTAAAGTGGATTTGAAGCGTTTTTGTAAGAGGTGAATATACAGCGACGTTGGCGCGAACTAAGCTCGCCTAGTCGTATTTAAGTTTCTGGTAGATGTGCGGGGTCGTACGGGGCGGCGTCAGAAATTTTCTGCCAGAAAAACTCTTATAGTATGAGGCCAAACTAAGGTCCTAGGAATGTCATGAACATTTTAGGAATAACATCTGTTGTGTTCGACCCTTTTTATTATATTTAGAATCTAAGGCTTTTATGATGCCTAAAATTATATTTTTTGAATCTTCGTTTGTTATGTAATTAAATATTTTGAGATGACTTATTTTTGTTGCATTGATGGAAAATTTGTAAGTCAATACTTGCACGTAAATAGCAGTTAATTGTTTTGTATTGCAGTGTAACGTAAAATACCAAATTATACTTACGAAAACATATAACGAGTTGCCAAAAAAACACTGTCCTAGCTTTATACAAAGATATCAGAAAGAAAGTCGATTACAAAAACCAAAATACACTAGATTTGGCTCGACAGATCCATTCTGAAAAATAATAATTGTGAAATTGATTAGCTATGTTATACAAAAATGTATTAAAATGCAATGACAATTGTTGTCTGCGAACACACAACACCATCAATTTGGGTTACGTAATACAAAATCGATGAAAATTTTTACAAAATTATTGCCAAATTGACATTCTATTTGTTTACAGAGTTCATTGTATATATAAATTACAGGGGACTCGTATCGCTGTCTAATAATCGTTCAATGAATCAGACCTTCATTTTTGCCTATTTCAAATACTCGATCCGCTGAAAATTATTGTCGTAGAATATTATCAGTAGAATCGGCGTCTTCTACGTGGGACTGAAATTCCTCAGAAAATCGGAAACCGAGTGAAGTAGCAAGTTATTTTTATTACAGTGGAGCGTCGATTATCCGAACGTCGCTTAACCGAACGAACGCTTATCCGAACAGTAGTTCGGGCGTGTCAACACCCCCTATCCCATGCGTGCCTCGCTCGCGCCACCCGCGCTGCAGTTTTCGCTCACTTGTCGCGACTCGTTAGGGGTCGCTTCGACGGCCTTTTCATATGCAGCCACTGCTTCCTCGACGCCGTAAACCATTTTCCTCAAAGTTTTTCCTTCGCATGGGACGAGGTCGGTACTGTAAGGCGGGTGAACGAGTATTTGTATACCTAAAGTCCTCAAACTGTTAGTTGTTTGTCTAGCGATATATGGTGAGGCGTTGTCATGGCGAAGGAGAATCCTACTGCAAAGTCTTTTTCCCGAACTTTTTTCTTTCTTTCGAAACTTTCGAAAATAAGAGGTAAATAATTGTTAGGTAAATAAAACAAAAGTTGCACAATGACTTGTTATTCCGAAGAAAGAGGGCACCATCTTTTTCCCAACGCTTCGAGCTCGTATTACTTCAGTAGGCAACTCCTCGAAAAGTAACACCCACTATGCACACTGTTTTATGGTTTCGGGATCAAAATAGTAAATGCAACTTTCGTTATCTGTCGCAATCATTCTTACACAGCATTTGAGTCACCACCACCAAATCCTTGTATTATTTCATAGCACCAATTAATACGACGGAATTTTTGAACGTCGATCAAATTATGAAGTATCCACCGAGTACAAAGCTTCGTACCAGCTAAATATTCATGAAGCATTTTTTGTATTTGACTCAAATCGATGCTTAAGCTCGTCCGAATCTCAAATATCTATTGACTGGTAAATCACACTTTTTTCAGTCTCTATAGTGAGCCACATATCATAGATGTTGTCTTCGGTCATCGCCGTAGAAGGATGTCCCTCACGCAGATTGTGTCAGATTAGTGCAACCGACTTTGAAATAGTTAAACCAATTGTAAACAGTGGTAAGAGATGGAACTCCATCATGAAAAACCAACCAAAGTCTGTCACAATTTTTTATTGGTTAAAATGACAAAGAAATTCATAGAAAATCATTCCACCGAAATTTTCTAGCGTTTTTTTATGTTGAAGTTGGACAAAAATTTTTTTTTTTGCCGCCAATCTGTAAAAACAAATAACAGGTATTAACATTATGCATACTAAGGTTGGCAAAGAGTTCCTTTTTTTAAATAAAATATGCTTCATTATTTTACAGTTTTTAACGGATACATTCTAAAAAAAATAATTTTATACTAAGTACTGTAAGCCCTAGTCATATTGTGATAATTTACATCAATTTAGGCACAGTACATATTTTTGAATGCCAAATTTCTAGGAAAAGTATTCAGTCTTTAACCGTCTTACTATAAAATTCAAAAGAATGAAAATGCGTATAAACTAAGGGAAGGTATTATGGAAATCCCTTCATTAAAGCGTCCCTGTATAAGCTAAACGCAAAGTTTTGATATAGGTAATTTAACAACTAAGTATGTACGTCAAATCACGAACAAGGCCTAAGTTTCCATAACTCACGACAAGTTTCTATACAGTCTATAACGTGCCCTTGAAGGCTTTACAAATTTCAATCGATACGACTGAATTGGTAGGTTTTATTTTGGGACCTACATAGTTAAATAAATATTATAACTGAGGTAATATCATGAACGACATTTCCGTAACAAAATATATTTGTTACTCAAAACAATGTATTTCCTACAATTGACTGATGAATATAACAAAATAAGCTGTATTGTTGTAAAATATTTATGGCCGGGTTGGATTTAAACGTTATAAAGCGACATTCAATAACAAAACTGCGAAAGCCGTTCAGTGCACCGTTTAGTTGACATCTAAGTTTAAGCACATATGAACAAACTTATTGTTTCATGCCCATGTAAATATACATAGTGCCCTTTAAGGTTCGAGTCTTGTGAATGTCATCTCGTCAAAATAAAAAATGTTCGCAGCAAAAATGCAACTACTTATTGCTTTTATCGTCGTTTTTAGGTACAAGCACTCGATTTGCATATACTTTTAATTTTTTTATAGTCAATGAATGCGTAATGCTTTAGAGAGTCTCTGTTAATTTCAAGTTTTTAACCAACATAAAATCTCAAATTATTATATCGCTGTTTCCTCGAAACTTAAAAAGTGTGCCGTCAGCCTCTGGAACATGCACATGTATATTGTCGAAATAAATACCACAGGAACAGGGAATAATTAGGAAGTAGAAGGCTTGCCGCGTCCAGGAATCCCAAAATTTTGTTTTTCATATTATTTTATATTAATTTTACACGTCGCATCCGTTGCAAATTACATATTTTTTTTGTCGGTACATGTGGAATAGCGACACCTATCGCCCCGCCAAAAAATGCTTACGTGTATTATACCATATGGTTTATATGAGCAATATTATACAGTCTCTATCTTGGTGCAGTAGAGCAAAAAAATTGTAGTAGAACAAATTCTTTAGAGTCGACACAAAATTAGAATCTGTGAAGGAATTATCCGCTTGACCTAGATAAGTCGAATAGATTTAAGATAGCGGCTAACGAAAAATTTTAACAGTTAAAAAGAGCTATTTAAAAGATTTAGTTAAAGAGGGAGCATTTGAAAAACCCATTAAATTTAATTGTAGATATCAATCAGAATAGACAGAGATAGATCTAGACTGTTCTATAAATATTCATCGGCGTTTTTTCATTATCGACTGCCCTTCACCCGCGTCTTCATTCACATGGATATAAAATGAAATTCCTTCATCTTGGCTATCCATCCCATTTTAATCCAGTTCCTCGATTTCTCCGACTGTCTTGATTCTGACGTCCGGTTCCAATGTTGGTTTCGATATCGGTAACAGTTTCAGTGTCCATTACCGGTCGCATTTTCGGTTAGGTTCCTGATCTTATAGTTAATTTCAATCGTCTCTTGGAAAATACCATTAACGATAACTAATAGTTTTAAATAAAATCAAAGAGTTCGTTCTATATCCAACATGGATAAAACCACAGACAACAGTTGGACAACAGCTGCACTCGTTTTCTTTTAATTTTTGCTGACTTCAAAAAAGTAGTTGGTTTTATGTTCGTCTGTATGCATTTTTTCTATGTACATACAGGGATGACTTCATCAACTGAAAACAGATTTCAACTTCTTTTTTTTTGTTTGAAAAGGTACAATAGTCTCACAGTTACCAGGTTAGGATCTAACGAGATCTCTGCAATGTAGAGAGATACAGTCATATAGGCAGGTATAATATGTTTGAGTAAATTATAAAATGTGTCTGAGCTCTTCTTTTTTTAGTTATTCAACTTTTTGCGTGCAATAGTTATCATCTCATGTTGCTGAACTGATTATAGACATCATAGCTCTCAAAAAACAACTAATTAGTTGTTTTAGGAGTCGGTTCAAACTAAATCAAGGCAAAAGAACGTATAATCTATACATATTATCATGAAACATTAAATATTGAGTTAAAAAAGGGATCTTCTTGCTCTAGAGAGACACAGCTGTATCAGATTTATCGTTATCTGGAACTAACTCTAAAAACAACTAATTAATAAAAAAAGTTTCTTTTTTTAATTTTATTTCAACATTTATTTAAATAAGTTTCTGGAGGCGGTTTTTTCAAATTATATTGAAGCTATTTTTTGTATTACCTCGTTTAAACTAGCATCAGATGAACGGAGTTAGTACTTCAAACACGGATACCAAGCGTTTTTCATATTTTAACCCTTTTTCTCTCTTTAGTTTGACATTGTTATTTCTATTGAGTTTGACGTATTTTTCTCCCATTAAAATAACCCTTGTATAAAAAAAGAACATTGTCTCTAAATTATTAAAAAAATATTTTTGAATCTGTAATTTACTAAGTTACTAAGGTTATCCCAGACAAACATTTCCACATTATTGAAAGTAATTTATATTAATACCACGACCAGATTCTACAAAAGTTGTAAGTTAATAACATAGCACTAGTACTTTTTGAATTAATACACGCCAGAGAAACAGATACACAAAAACGCCTTCAGTTTTAGTTGAAGTATCAAATTTAGTAACGGAAAAAGCATCAAAATCAGAATGTTAAAAATCACAAACAGGCGTATCAATTTCATTTATCTTAGTGCAGTTATTATCATTACAGCGATAAAATATAAAAGATTTTGTCTATGGTACGAACGCGGATGGAATAAAGGGAAACGCTTTTAATAAATACGTGAGCTTTAGCGCACACATATTGAAAATTCGCGGAGATCAAAGACGATGAACCGTTTTATAAATTGTTCCTCCGGAGAGACTTCTCGACATACATTTTCTCGGAAAGAATTTTGTTTGTATCCGAATGAAAACCACGCCGCCGTAGGCGAGACCCGTTTGATGTGTGAAATCTCGAAGTTCGAGATGGATAGGATATCGAAAAAGTTTGGGAAACCTAAAATCGCACTACCCACAGTTCCATTTCCAACGCAAAATAAAAAGATATGGATGAAATAAACAATAAAAAACAGAAAACAAATTAGTATATATGTTCTTTTAAAAATTTGTTAACAAAGCATAAAGATTGCGAAAGTTTTGACAGAAATCAAATTAATCAATCAAGTTTTTCTACAATTATGGTGATTGAATACATACGTCCAGGCAACCAAAACTAATCACAAAATTCCAAAATTTTAATTTCAATTTTCTTCAAGATTATTTTAAAATAAAGTCAAAGTTATATCGAATTTATGTTTCTAGGAAATAAAATTTGAAATATTTAAGTATTTTAAGTGTAACGCCTCACGTCCAAAGACTACAGGTCACAGCTAAAAGGTAAGCTAAAAGTCACAACAATTATTTATAATTTTCTATAAATAATTGCTCTTTTTTTGTAATGTACTTTACGGACAAACAGTATTTGGCATTACGTATATAACATTATAGCGACGATAAGCTAAAAGGTTTCGGCGCGATCAAATAAATGATCCCATATTAATGTTTACGTTACACATGGTCGACATAGTTCGGGGATTTCGCAGGGAAATCGCTTACACGGGCAACTTATTGAATCAAAAAGGATCACGCCCTCTGCCGGCCGGCGCGAGCGTCTAATTTCCGCTAGACTAATTTTCATGTGTGTGGGGCAATCGGCGAAGTGAATGGCCGCGTTGCAAACCACGTGTAAATAACCGGATATACGCGTATTAAGGGGTAGAGACGACGCGATCGGGCGGTGAAAAATTGGGTGCGTGTGCTTAAGAACGAGCTGAAAACGTATACTTCTTTGGTATAATTGAAAAGCATTTATATTTATATGGAATAATTGATTGAATAAATATTTTCGTAATTAATATTCCGATGTCTATATTATAATACAGAATACCAGTAGAGATAAGAGTTGAATAAGAGAAATACCCGGCCTTAAAATAAATAAAACAAAAAAAAAAGATACAATTAAGTTTTGTAATCTTAACTAATTTAACCAGTTTTTCTAACGAATTTAACCAGTTTTGTGTCGGTACTAAGCAAACAACGACGCCACACATTATTTAGATAATTACATATGTAAATGAGTAGATAAAATTAAAGCTTGTTATGCGGCCCTTCGAAGGTACAACGCCACTCTATTTATTTATTTTTTTAATTTAAAGGGTATCATTATTGAATAATATTTTAGTGAATATTATAAATGCATATAAAATCTAATAAAATGACCATGTAAAAAAATATGCGTCATCTTGCTGATATAAGATAGATAAATATCATAAAATTTTTGTTTTATTCCCAATTATAATTTTTCATTCTGAGAGGTAGAATTTTTCTCTACAAATTCAAATAGAACTCTAATTTTAAGACATTTCCTAGGCAATATAAAAAAAATTATCAAAAACGGATTATTCAGTAGTAGTAAATAATATTTTTTATTTCGTCGCCTTAATTTTAACTCACAAAGCTGAAGAGCAATTTTCAAAAAAATGCGCCATAACTAAACTGATATAATATTTTTTTAACGAAACTGCGACAAACCTGCTAAAAATGGCTCGATTATAAAAAAAGATATTCTAATATCATCAAGGCTAAAAATAGCACATATATAAAAAAAGTAATAAAATTTTAAATACAAGTATATTTATATTTCTGATTCCATTTGATAATTGTGCTCATAAGTTACTTCAATTTTTGTCAATCATCTTCAAGTTTAAAGTTTTACAGTCAGTTTAAATTTTAAAAATATTTGACTGTCTTCGGACGATCTAACGTCTGACAAATTGGAACTTTTTAATTTATTTGGTTAACATTTTTTTCTTGATGTAATCAAACACATTTATTTAATGCATCGAAACATTACTCCTTTCGTTAAATCATCTGATTTTGCATACACATTTTTGACGTGACAACGTCTTATAAATTGGTTTGCCGGGTGACACTTCAAGAAACTGCGTTACGCTCCGCTCACGTTATGCGCTCACAATGAGGAGCGAGTGAGAACGCGTCCCTTCCACTCGTGCATGGTTAGCCCGCCTAAGAGCAGAGAGAGAGAGACATAAAATGTGAAAGGCACGCGTCCCTTCCACTCGAGCACAGTTAGCCCGCCTAAGAGCGAGAGAGACAGAACGCAAATGTATTGCAAGTTATTGTATGTATATTTGTATATAAATACGTATGTATGTGTAAAGGTAAAATAAAATTTTGTTAATATGAAATTCAGTGCGAGATTCTTTGTATAAATTAATGTTTTAAATATAATTCTTTGTATAAATAAATGTTTTAAATTGTTACTATTATTTCATCCTTCTTCCTACTATACGAATGAATATTCACATTAAAATGATTTTACCACTCAAAGTCGTTGTCACGTAAAACTTTCGCCCGTATACCGACTTTACAGGCAACCAATTTTTTTATGTAGTAAATAAACCAACCTAATTTAACCAACCTAAAAAATCATCGACAACGCCTTTTGAGACAAGGGCACGCTCTTTTTTATTTTTGTGTTTTTTTTAAATTTCTTTTTGTTAGGTCACCAAAAAAAACGATGTTATTAGAGTAACATCGCTTTTTGGATTAGATGTTATGCTTTCTAGATCAAATATATAACTTTCTTAACTGTTAATAATAAATGTAGTACACAATGCTGCTTTTTGTTAAAACACGAACACACCTCTCAATTTGGACCGCAAAGGCATTAAGATAATTGTGCACGTTGCTTTGTTAATTTTCTATTTCGTTACGTAACGAAACATATTGATCCCGATTATTAAATTCTAATAAAAATAACCTCAGATTACCAATACCGATTACCACTTATGTTAGTAAGATTAAAAGTATACTTAAAAAAATGTAGAAAATTTTTACGTAACAGCTTATGTCACAGAAATAACTATAAATAAAGCTAAAACTATCTTTACAAATTTAGGAACAGATTTTACTTTCTCACCTTCGACTAAAGAAACGAAGTGGTGATCCGGTGGCAACTCTTGTGCCAATGCACATGAGTGTCGCCAACGTAATAATCATGTGGCATATTCCATACGATGTGTTTACAGAATATAGTCAGTATACTGTACACTGAAATAATGAAATTTGTAAAAATGCGGACATGATTTTATGAAAAAAAAAAAGTATAACACGAAAATTTCATTGATAATACGTAAATTCTTGTACAGTTTTTAATGATAAAAGTGATTGTACCTTCAATATCGTAGAACAATGATTGTTTTAAAAGAAATCTAGTTTTATTTTGTGCGAAACGTAGATAAATGGAACAATATTAAAATGCATGAAAGAATTTTAACAGATTATTAAAAAGGAAGGAAAAAATATTTGCGTACACATTAAAGTACAAATAAATTTAATAGATAATTATAAATAGCAAACGTGATAAAATGGCACCATATACGGCCTACATGTACATCTACTGTGTGATTATGCATGCGTGCTTTAGCACGCGTGATCACGCATGATCGTCTAGTCTATAAACTTTGTAAGCTTATGCAGCGCGAAACAGTGTGGCATTGAATCGGAAACAGAAGTTCCGAGTGGGAAAGTTCCCAGGGTTGTGATCTGAACCTGGATTTTAAACTCCACGCACTGATGCTTCATATCGCGTGCTTTTCATGTTTTACGAAAATTAGCTCTATTCACGCGCTAAAAGCGACAGAGGGTTTCACCACCCGTTTGATACGTGGTACCACCATCAGTCTGCCGTAACGAGACCGTTAGGTATTAGAGCGACCGCAGTCTAACCTTTTATTGAGTTTCGGTTTTAGGTTGCCTATTTTTGCACAACCGAGTAATTTATGTTATTAGGCACAGTGAAGCCTTTCCAACCGAAATGATAGTAAACAATTAAAATTGTGTGCCCTAAGTATAATAAGGAAAGAAAATATTTGATTTTCTAGGTTTTCTAGAGCTTTGGTCACACTGAAAATATTTGTATGAAATAAGGTCGTACACTCGAGACTTCTCAAACATCGCAACTTCAAAATAAACGTCTTTAACACTAAAGTTTGCAACGTCAAATCTCAGTATAAGACTATCCATATTATATTCAAGTTAAATAACATATTTATAAAAATATCAGCTGGTAATAAATCAAGTCCCTAATGAGACAGATAATAACCAATAAAATCAATGAAACCTATAATTAAATTTCGTGCGTGTGCTAAGACCCTTTGCTATGTTTATATCCGTATTGAATGCCTTGTTTCGTATATTCCTTCAAATAAATAAATTGCACCTTAAAAGTACTACGCAATGGGCAAATAACATATTTTACCTAATACACAGTTAAATAAAATAATATTTAGTAAAATGAAATTAAACATAATAAATAAAATTGAATTACGTGTAAGCAATAAAATCTTATAGGTAAAAATTCAAAATATGCCTATCGCCAAATTAATGTGTGAGATTTCTTATATTTCAATTGTATGTATTTTGCTGAATTATTACGAGTAATTATATGCCTCTACTATAATGTTAATTTTTGTGTACCAGAACCACCTCTAGGGATAGGAGTTCAATTTACAATGGAGCCAGGAATTTGCCCTAATCTCTTTGCAGATGAAGCCTCCTGAGGGACCTTTTTAACCTTCGACGAATAGTTTTGATACTTATCAAACTTGATCATCTACCTTCGGTATTTTAAATGTGATATCATCGAGATAGATCAAATGTAAAGGCGGAAATTTAATATCTCGAATAATAAACTTTATTTCAAAATTAGGCATAGCTCCAAGGAACTAGTTCTCATTCAGCCAAACGAATTGTCAGCCTGAAAGATAACTATTTATTAAGAAATCTGCGCACACGAAAGACAATAATAAAAATGTAAATGTAAATATTTTTGTTTTCCTGTCAGCATTGATCTATAGCTTTTTCACTGGACTGCTGAATACAGATTTGCTAGAACCGATACTCGTGTCGATACACAGCTAGGAGAAACTCCCAAAATCTTGAGTTACCAACGATCGCGGCGTGGTCAACATCGATCGCAGCCTACCAGGGGCAGTTAGTTCCTCCATGCTAATCCCACTTCCTCGTATCTCAGTATCGAGTGACTTCCCGCCGTTTCATCGGCCTCTCCATTTGCGTAATAATCATAAATAATGCCTCCTCCGGCTGAATGGTTCCCTTTAATTCTTTTTTGTAAGAACAAATGTCGCTGTTTCTTTTTTTCCTAGAGAGGCTGACGTAAAGCGCGCACATTGCCGTTTGTTATTACATGATGTAAAGACACATATGCATACAACATAAATAAACTTACAAAATTAATATACAAACAACAGTTATCTAATTCACGTCACGAATTGAAATAATCATATTGAAATAAAATAATGAAATTAAATCAAATCATTTACAAAAAAATATCAATTAAACAAACAAATAAGTCTGCCATTATATGTACACATTCAAATAAAGCGATAACTCTCGTCTCACCTAATTAATTATAAATAAACCTATAACCAATATCATACCTAACCAAAAAAATCACTGATACTTTACCTATCATCTAAATCAAAATACACAAATATTACACACCTCAATTCATAAGGTCAAACATAATTATATCCAATAATATAACTCATAGTATTAATAGTGAATTTATTCTATATCACGACATGAACAAAACATGATAACATAACATGTATAGTGAAAGATATATAAATTTAGAATAAAATCTCAATTTTAATATTCTCGGACAGCCAAATCGGGGCCAATTTCTTGTACATAAGACGTACTGTGAACGTTCCCTTTTTTTATGAATGGTCTAGGGTTGCTTTTAAATGAATCATGTCCATGACAATTTATGTGATCCGAAACTCGTTTTTCTTTCAATGATTATTTTTTACTTATATAAAACAATTTAATTGAACTAAAAGGTACGAAACAAAGGACTATTTTTTTTATTACCATATCCAAAGACACAAGCTCATGAAAAGGAATGACACTGCGTTTCTATGAACTCGAAATATATTTTAGTATTTCGTTTTAATGAAGCAATAATTTGGTAGGACAAACAAAATTGCGTAATTCTCATTTTTCTATAAATTGCAATGAAGTCATTAATACAAATTGATATTAGAATTAAAAAACTCTGAAACAATGTGAGGTATATATAAAAATATATTCATTTACTTATATAATAAACAGCATATAATAAATACATTATACGCCCAGAGAGATACATTCCGTTTTCGAGCCGTACACAGTTTCAATTCTGTTAGGACAAAAAGTTCACGATTTTTGTTGAGATTCACTCACTAAACCATAAATAAGACAGCTCGGTTTTTCATACCCGATTTATTTACTTTATGTTTCGCCGGCAGACATCTTCGATGCCACTTTGTGAACACACTATTGCGCCATTCAGCATCACACGATTTACGAAAGCTTCAGCCGTTTGGAGACCGCTTTTGTGCGTGATGCAGGCGGTGGCGGCTCGGAGGCTAAGGCCGCCGGCTTCGAACGACCAGGTATAGGGTTCGATCACTGACCGCGGTTGCGAATGGACTTTCAACTTAAGTCAAATTGAGCCACTCTCTCCATGTCTTGAAGAATCCATTGTTAAGCCATCGGCTGTCGTTACCGTCGCTAGCGGGCCGCAACCAGCGCTGGAACGGGCTGAACAGCTTGAAGTTCAAGCTTTTCAATCCGAAAGTAATTTGTGGTTGGGTACGTCTCGGCCGTTTGAAAATCGCTTTCGTGTTTGAAACTGATTTCATTTTTTTTTTGTAGATAAATAATGAAACAACAAAATAATGAATTCGTATCTAAATCAGAAATTAAGTTTATATTGGGGGCCCGAAATTGTTTAAAATTGAATCGTCGCTTTGAACAACGCAACCCTTTTTAGTGTGTCATTACTATAGCATTGCTATCGCACCCATGCTCCCGCGGATGTGTGCGATGCCAAAGTGCTTACTCGAAATTCATCGAAACCATATAGCCCAAAATCCTTTTCATTAATGATTACTAACGAGCTGAATCTTTATCCGTTTTTATTTGTGGTAACTAATTAAATAGGCAGGCATCAACGATGTCATTGATCAAATTTTACCACTAACAGTAGCATTTTTAAATAAATCTTGAGATTTAATTACAAAAGTAACTGTTAAAAAACTTAACAAAAACGATGCATGTCAGCTCCGGCACACGACTAAAGTCTACCTACTTTTTAAAATGTACCCCATATATTCATAAGAAAAAGATGTATGAAATAATAAGGGATTGGGAAAAAATAAAATATTTTGGAATATACGATATAAAATAGTCAAAGACAATAAAAAAACGCATATATTATAATACCGGAAGATTTTTTATTTATCAATAATCACGTTTTATTTTTTTGTTTATAAATAATTTCGTGAAATATATTACGTAAATCATATTATATAATAAAAGATTAAAACTCCGAAACCACACATTAAACAATCGCTAAGTATTAATTAACGCTGTGTACATCGAAAGCTTAATTTACCTGCCTCAAAAATAAAATACCTATAAATCAGCAATGCATGAAAACTACAAAAATACATTCAGTATATCCAAGCGTAGGAATGAACAATTATAAGATTTAATTTATAGTACAATAGAACTATACAACAATGCAAACATTTATTAAAGCAAGTACTCACTTACTTTGTAGGACCGACATTTATACAAATTTTTTTTTCATTAAATTGTCTCAACATTAAACGAGAATTTTTTTAGCTAAGGTTATTAAGAAGTCATGCAAAAAGAAAAATTAGGTGCTTCGTCAGAACGAGGCTACTCACGTAAATTTAACTTGTTAGTAATAATTGATAAAAGAAGGTGCCGTACTCTGGACTAATTGCTGGACCTCGGTATAGACATATAGAATAGTCTCGCTTTTTTGGTGAAAAAAATCTGAAAAACATTTGACCCTTTAGGCCACACCTAAAATTTTCCGTAATGATATTTATCGATGTGCCTTTGAGCTCTGTGAGTTATAAATATTTTCTATGAGCTTTCGAGCTTAATTTAAAAGACGATTAACCCTGCAAGCCAATACTGAAAGTTCTTACTACTATTGAGCACAAAGAGTTCAAAAATAAAGTAGCAATAAGTCATTTAGTTCATCTCTCTCAAAAGATTAATTTTAGTAGTTTTTCAAGTTCTCCGAGCGCATATAGTTCTAATACGTTTTCAGTTCTTCGAGTTTAAAAATCTAGACGTAAGAATAACTTTTTTTTTTAATTTTTCAACTACTATATCTTTCTAGCACATTGTTCAATTTTGGTCTTTTTTATGGCATCCGATGCAGTTTTTTAAACAGAAAAAGACGACCTAGTACCAACCATCAATTCATCAAGAATTTCACATTATTTTGATTTCACATTTTTTTTTACAATATTTCGCAAACTACTATTTCGATGATTGCAAAATCTGTGCAGTCGTTTTCTTTAAAAAAGTACTCCATCTAAAGATTTCAAATTCGAACTGACTATTTTCCTTAAAACACAAACTCATTCTTTGCAAAATACGTGAAAGTCGTTTGAAAGATATGGCTGACGAAAAACACGAGAAAAAGTGTTTTTTCAAAATATATGGTTATCACTTGATTGTTTAATACTCAGTCATCTTTTTTTGCTTAAAAGACAACATTAAATGCCATAAAGCAAATCAAAATTGAATTTTCGACAGATATTGTAATTGAAATACTAAAAAGTGGCGATTTTTAACTTCCTGTTATAAAAATTAATAAATTGTCACAAATTGGAAAGATGCTGTCTTCAAACCGTTTTTAAAAATGGAGTTTTTATCAGATCTTAAAGTTTTAGGCTTCCAGAAATCTATTTGGACCATTCTCCGAATAGCGTCTGTATGTATCTGACTGTGCGTGTTTACGTGTATTGTGTTAAAAACATTTTCAAAGATGTTTTTTTGGAACAAGTTTTAAATTAGTCTATCTATAAATTTCAAAATCTTACTTCTTCAGCTTAAAAAATTACTTTGATTGTTGCAAACTGCATTAAAATCGATTGGTTTGTTCGAAATATATCGGTGACAAAAAATTAGAAAACAAGGGTTTTTCTTTTCAAAATAAATTTAAATTCTTATTGGATTATATTTGATATTCGGTCAACTTTTTCTTTTTTCCAAAAACTGCGTCGAATTCCATAAGGCAAATCAAACTCAAATAACATATTCCAAAAAATTAAAACTATATTTTTAGGTTCAGAGAATATTAAAAAACAATAAAATCGATCGTTTGAGCATAATGAGCTCAATAATTTACTGTACCTTTATTTTTAGGGCTTTGAAGTCAGTTTCAATGTTGACCTTAAGGGTCAACCGCATTTCAAACTTTTAAGCTCAAAAACTCATGCACAATTTTTGTAAGTCAAGGAACTCTCAAAAACACATTGCTAAAAATATCATATAGTTTCAGGTGCAACCTGCAGATTCAACCATTTTACAGATCCTTTTATACTTTTCAGCAATTTAACTCATCGCGAACATTTCGGTAACAACAATATCGATTGTTCCCATAAGTCAATTAACAATTACCATAAAATAATGACAGAAAATTTATGATTTGTGAACCCATTGAATCAGAACTATTGAAATTGATTCAGAGAAGCAACGATTGTTAGAATTATTTGAATATTTTTCATTTTGTATTATTACTTTTATTTACTTATATTTCAGAAAATACGACATTCGATGCTTTCATGAAATATGCTTAATCAACATCTTCTTCGACTTCTAAAATGGCTAGCTTATTACAATTGGAATTCGACAATAAATTTCCGACGCTCTTGAAGAAAAATGTAAAATATTTGTTGATTCTATATTCTAATAAAAATTTACATTAAACACGAATTGAAAAATATATCAACTTAAACGTCGTCGTTCAGTTAATAATAAAAATTAAATAACAATATTTAATCTGACGAAAAACAACTTAACATACAAGCGTAGAAGAACATAGAAACATATTTAGCGAAATAATGTTATTGAATGTCGGCTTTGATATACAATATATTGATAACGTTTCATGGCAATTATGTCGTAACTCATGTAGAATCGTCGGCAATAATAATTAGAAAAAGTAACATGTTTACAGCCCAAATATTAATATAACAGGTAAAAAACAGCGAAAAATAAATAATACAATAACACTTTAATTACAAAAAAAAGTTAATATTTTCCAGAAAATAAACACTTTAACTCAGACCTAGTTGCGTAGGTTTGATCAACAATACGATATTGAATTTGAGATGACGTCACGTCCCTTTGATAAATTGCTCGGGTCGTTACGGCTCTATAGAAATATCTTATTGATTATTGTTTAAGTACACAGGTCCACGCTACCCTACTTTGATTTCGCCGTAGTCGGAAAATGATTCAATAATGCTCTTATGAATGTTCTATTACTGTATGGCCTTTTGTTGCATAATCACACATTGATTGTATAACATATTCCTCTTATAAACGTTACTCACGATGTAAACCATCGCTTAGACACGAAGAGTGAATCGTAGTTTAAGTAGTGAAAACATTTTATGAAAAGAACTATACAATGAAACGTAATAAAAAAGTTCAGTTTAAGGTTCGCCAGATGTAACGGAAAAAGGGAACCCTTATAAAGTCATTTGGTTGTCCGTCTGTCTGTTTGTCATGACCTTTTTTCTCGGGGACGCGTGGAGCTATCCAGTTGAAATTGATACCAAATGTTTAATTTTGGGGTCTCTTGGAGGAAACAAATCATAATTCTGAGTGAACGTAATAAAAAAGTACGGCTAAAATAAGATTTATGAAAAAACAATTTATGCCTTATATCAGGGTAATTTTTTTTTGTAGTTTATAAGTAAAAAATTGTAGTAAAATCTCTTTGGTTGTGCTATCTGTATGTGGCTACTTTTGATGTGATTAAATAGACATTTTAAAAAAGTAAAAATAAAAGATAAAAACAGTGTTCCGCCTTTTCTATTGTTTTTTTTTGTCCACCAAAATATGAATCTAACATAGAAATTCGATACGTTTTGAAGTTTTATTGCAAATGGGACACAATAGACAAAAAAAAATTTTGACGTTTTTAGAATTAATGCAGTGTTGATAAGAGTAGCATAAAACTAGTTCAAAGATTTTCAGTCCGGTAATTTTGATGTCAAAAATGAACCTCGCTCTTGTCAACCTGCTACGGATAAGGCCGATGCCATTTCCAAAAAAGTAGAACAAGAACAGCATATTAATTCTTACAATATAACCAAAAAACTGGGGATTAACCACAAAACAGTTTGGACCCATTTGAAAAAAGCTGAATATATAAAAAGGCTTGACACTGGGGTTCCAGACGAACTCACTAAAAGAAATGTAATGTATCGCCTACTCATTTGCGATTATTTATTGAAACATAATGAAATCGAACCGTTTTAGAAAAGAGTGATCACTGGTGATGAAAAAGGGATTACTTTCGACAACAACTTGCAAAAAGATCACGATCAAAGGCAAGCAAGCTCCACAAACTATAGTTTGTGGAGCTTGCTTGAAACCCGGATTAACTCACAATAAATTGATGCCATGTGTATGGTGGGATTGAAATGGTATTATTCATTATGAGCCTTTACGGCCGAGCAAAAATATCGATTCGGATCTCTACTGCCAACAGCTGATGACACTCAAGCAAGAAAGACACAAAAAACGTCCGGAATTGATCAACAGAAAGGGTATGGTTTTTCAACATAATCTTAAGGCACTCAACAAAAATTGAAAGAATTTTATTGGAAAATATTAATGCATCCACCATATAGCCAGACCTTGTATCCTCAGATTTCCATCGGTTTCGGTGTCTTCAGAATTCTTTAGATGGTATTGGGTTAACGTCAAAAGAAAACTGTCAAAACTACTTAACACAGATTTTTAATTATTTAAAAATCTGGTATCATATCATACGTATACGATGGTGAAAACGTGATGAAAAATTGTCTCGAATTTGTATATTAAATACGAAAAAACTTTTTCCCTAACCTTGTATTTTTAAACTTGTAAGTAAAACAAAACCTATAGAGTATATACTTCTTATTAACACAAAATCATGAAATTTGGCAAGAAGGAAGTTTTCACAGCACAAGTAAAGAGAAGAATCTGAAAATTGATAAATTGTAGTTATATCATATAAAAAAATATGTTTACAAGCTTGTGCTTGCAATTGGATTATGGATCGTGATGTAGGCCAATACGTGGAAGAACAATTTTTAACTTCCTGCCATGAACAGTTAATATTCTCAAAAATTCGAATATATTAAAAACAATTATTTTTTTTTAATATAAAACAAATATTTCAGAATTTCCGTGATCAATATCTTGCCAGTATCGAAAACAAACAAAAATATATAGTCTCTTGATGGATGGAATAACTACATATATAATTAAATTTGTACGGAACCTTAGGATACTAGCCCTATTCGCACTTGTTCCGTTTTAATCCTTTAATTCGCCAGTAACTCCTTATTTTTTCTATTTTGTACAAATAAAGTACTCTTAAGATACACTCAGTTTAGAACAAATTAACATCGACCCTGGCCTTTAATAACCTGAAATAATATAACAGGACAATTCCTCTAAAAGCGCTAAAGTTTCAAATAACTTTCGCTTCTCCTATTCAGCATCTTTAGTTGGCATTCCTGAAAATCGCCCATTTTTAATTCGTGGCCCTTTTAACTCTCGCCTCGGGGCGAATCGATACCGAAGTAAGTCGGTTATAAAACCTCCCGGGGAGTCTCGCAAACTTTTAAACAACGCCTATTCAACAATAACGTCTTTCCAATCTAAATATGATAATGCTCTATAAAATCGCTAATCTTAAATCGTGGCCGAAATTTATATATCGGAATTAGATGAGAGGAAATTTGTAAACTTCCGTCGCGCCCGGGACACGCCGCTAATGAGATGGCTTGTTCAAAGAAAAAACTTCGCTGACCAAGATCGCTCTGAGGGAATATCCTTGTAGGTCGCGCTTGCATGTTTCGATTCTATACTTATGTATCGAACTCGATTAAACGAACTTGGAACATCAAAAAATACTGAATCGATTTTGTCGCACGATAACAGACTGTATGTACATATATACGTTTGTTGTAATCTTGGATTTTTGGTAAGGTGCCTACGATTATTTATAGTGCTTACGCACTCAAGAGTGTCGGTCGTTTTGTACATCATAAGCGTATATTGATGAATCGCAATTTTATCGGTATTGGATGGAAAAAAACACATATACTAGTGCATTTTATACGACTACTAATAGACTATTAGAAATATAGTGCAACAGCTTAAGAAGTTCACCTTTAACGAAGTGTACTTTATGGAAGAATTACCAATAAAATCTTGGCCAGACCGAATGTTACCTTCGAAAACAGCAACCAAATTCTGTTGAACTGGCATAAAAGAATCTATGAATGCTAACAAAGCAAAAAAATTAGGTAAAAATCTTATCAAGTAGGGCAGGAAGTCGACAGAGACCATAACAGTAACTGTGATCTCTGCTTACGCTTTTGTGAAATAGGCGTGAGGTTTTATTGCATCATTTTGTACAACAAAACGAAAACTCACGCATGAATGTATAAAACAAACAATTTGCGAGTACATATGAGTATAAGTACTGGAAGTTCAGCGAATAAAACGAGTACAGAGAGTATAATTGGTATATTACCGATAAAGACGGGAATGAAATAGACGAAGCAAAAATAGTAATTTTGACATTATTATTTTTCCATTATTTATTCTATCCATTATATCTTAGGAACACTAAACTTTATATTATTTGATGTCAAATTCTATCACTCTAGTAAATAGGACTCCCATCTATCACTCCCTTACTCACAAAATTTTCTTTCATATTGATAAGTAATCAGGAAACATTTCTATTCTATTTATAATTCTTTTCCTTAATCTTAATCATACAAGACATTGACAAATTTATATACAATCGCTTTAGGGCTATAACAACCTGAGCTTATTAAAATCGATCATTTTATTGAAAATAACTGTAGCAAAACCTTTTTAAGCACATTATAGCATGTTTTTTCTTTTAGTGCAATTTGATTTTTGTATTCGTCTCTAGTGCATTCAACCTTTTTAGAGAATATTCTAAGCAAATCCGATACAAAAATTGAGTACTTGTTGTACGTCTGCTTCACACTCACTATTGATAGATAACAGTTTCAGACAAGTGTCGCTCTTAGATTTCCCGCGAGATGGAGTTTATGTCTTCATATCCAAACAGTATGGTCTGCATAAAAATATTTTTTTCTAATTTTTTTTCACCTTCTTTGTTTTCTTTTCATGTTTAATAGCTTATTTGTAAATCCTATTACTAAATCTGTAAAAAAATTAGAATTCTATGAAAAATTTAGAAACATCATTCTGATCTGAATACCAAAGATTTGGCACTCGTGTGTCAGTTGAGTAACCATAAGGCTCCCTGATCGCTGTCCGAGGATACACTAAGGCATCTGATACCGAACTAGTTAGTACAATTATCTGTTTAAATATACTATTTCAAATATGCAGCACAAAGTTCATTTATAAAATGCTACTACTACTATCTACTAACTTCAGTTGAAATTTAGCTTTTAACATTTTTTTAATAATATTTCTATTAAAAGTTTGTATAAGCATGTTGACAGAATCGACTAGAAACTGGTGCGTTTGGATTTCCACGTATACGGCCTCTTGATAAAGCTGTCCAAGAAAATTTTCATGAATTGTGGTTTGTAGTTCTATGCGGAAAGGATGAACCGCTGTACCATACCGAAAAAAAGACGATCTAAAAGGCACTTTGTATGTATCAAAGTCGATTCTTGTTGATAGATGCATTAAACCACAGCCTATTGTTTGGTATAGGAATTGTGTGGTAAATATTCGTTTCACAGAGGTATTCGTATGCAAAAAAACATTTTTTTTTGATATCCGCAAATCTAATGATCTTGACGGAATCCTTCCATTTTTACTAAAAATATACGCTCCTAAAGTGGCATCGGTTTTGACGTGCTTGTTTTTTTTTACTCATAATTTTTAGCCATAGTCTCAACAGTTTCAGTCCACCACATTCTTAATGCAAGTGCACGACCTACCACAATTACATTCTTCTTCTCTAAAATAACAGAATTCATAGTTAATTTCCAGCTTCTAGACTATTTAGAGGAACAACAATTAGCAAATGACCGCCAGCACGATTTCCATCATTGTTTTCTTACTTTATTAACTTTCCAATGGACGGAGGCAGACGAAAACAAGGACAAAATGAAAGCTTTTAATGTATGTTTGGATATAGCAAAAGTTGGATACTGTCTTACACAAAGCGCTTGTTTTAAACCACCCTATTTATAAACTTCGACAGTGAATGCTAGTATCCAGCAAAAGTACTATTCCCTACTTTGTTCATCTTTTATATTTGTTTTATTGAGGTTCGGTAACATTCCTTTCTATACAAGTAAAAGTACTGTCAATGCATTGCATTTCCACCAAGAACTGTCAGGATCATATTGATGAGTATCGACATTAACTCATATCTGAAATTGAGTTATCCTTGGAGCGAGTTCTGGAAGAGGTTAAGTGTCCAATTTAGCCCCAGGAACACATAGCTTTGGAGTTATACCCCTAAAAAATTCTTCTTTGTCCATTTTTCTCTCTTTGGAAACACTTTCCTTAATACTACGCTGGAAACCTTTACATCGATATATCAAGAAACATTCAATTTTGCTATTGCCTGGAAAGTAAATTAAAACTAACTTCTAAGAATCTTAAGAGCTCGATATAGGTCTACTGTAATCCAAGTAAGACAAGTAATCTAGCGCGTTTCACTTTTAAAATATGATTTCGCCTTTCGTGTACTATTGTCACCTCTGACCTTGAACATGTTAATATCAACTGCTGTCTCTAGACGGCATCCAAAGTTGAGTATTTCGGATTATAGATAACCATGTAATAACCGTCTAGCTCAACTTGTTAATTTAGAGTTGAGATGTAGCACATTTTTTTCACGCTTTATCGCAACATACTATGGAAATGCTTTAATCTTGCCGTTGATTGTTGTCTATGTTCCACTCGCCAAAAATACCGTAATCGCCATTTTGATAATTGGCATTTTACCACCGTACGTTTTATGCGCAGGTTTCTACCACGTACGGTAAAAAAACTTCTCAAAGGTCGTCAACACACTAATGTGTCCTCTGAGGTTACTGGTATCTATAGACGGCGATGAACACCCACTCAGCAATGATTCGCATGCTCGTTTTCTCCTTTAATTGTCGTAAATTTAGGTCAGGTAAGAAAGGACATTATTACGGTTAAAATCCCATTCCTTAGGATTAATGCACAGTTTTGAAAACATCAATAACTATGTTAATTTTTTATCAAGGCAGAATTGTAGGAAAGATATTGATGTGTTATTCGTTTCTACGTAGTTTCTTAAAGGAAACAAACCAGTTTTTTCTTAGAGTTTGCTGTGGAATTCGAATGGAAAAAGAAATATCACGGCGGTCTATAATTGCACAAGAACGCTATGTCTGGGATATAACAAGTCACGTAAGCATTTATTGTCAAAGATAATAGTATTTCGTTCTTATTTTAAGAATCTATTCTTGTACTATTATTTAGGGTTTCGTACATCATTCTAAAAAGGAATCGTTTATACGATTACTCTTGTATTTGTTCGTCTATAACATCAGAATGAACTGGAGGAGACAAGGTACGATTTCGTACAGTTACAGAGTTACGTGACCCAATCTCGACCATATACCATAAGTATATGAATGTAATTTTCATGGTGAATTTAAGGGGAGGTAATTACATAATTAAAAAAAAATAACTTTACTTAAATGAATCTTGGCACATATCAAGACCACAGGTCAATAATAAAAAGTACAAATTGCGTTTTTGTTTTATAATTTCCAAATTTATAGTTTAAAAAGTGTTAAATAAAATCGATAACCCTTATCCCCGAAACTACTTAGGCTAAGATTTTGGAAAAAAAAATTACAAAATATAGGACCTAATTAATAGGAAAACATAATCGAATGTCGTGTTTTTAAATGTCCATGGTAAACGAAAAATTGTCGTGAAAAGAAAAGGTGTATAAAGTGTATTACTTAATTTCAATGCTATGGAATTCTTCGTAGGATTCCCCATATGTTAAAACGTGGCCTATATACATTGTGGCATTTTAATATTTAATCCTAGCTAAAATTGTATCCATCAATCTTTGAAATTGGCTTGACTTATCTTAAGGCCTTATGGTAATACACACAATTCGAAAATTCACGAACGCGGTTTGCCGCCTATCCTCCTCTCTCACTACCACCCCGATAATAAATCTAAACTAGCAAAATATTTAGCCTTGCCTAAATACATTATCAAATTTCCATTCTCGGAATAAGATATGAATCTGAAATAAACCTTTTGTTGAAGTTTTAGAAATCTACAAATTTAAAAATCTTTACACATAGAGATTCTGTGCTTTTCATTTCATCTCTGCTTTTCTCTAATGCCACGGAGATGCATAAGGACTTTTCATTTCAAAATCAAATTCAAAATATCTTTGTTTCATTGATTATCAAATAACACTTGAAATACATCATATATTTTTGCAAATTTACACTACCGCTTGTTCAGAAGGCAGTTTTTCATCTAGAAGAACAAGCAAGAAATTGAAGGATAGCTCTTTTCTAATTTCATCATGCGTAGCCAAAACAAATACAAAATCATTAATTAACGAAACAGCCCAGTAACAATTCGAGCCGCTTTTTCCAATGGATACTTAACTTCGAAATATTCGGAAATTATGTAATACCCTTTTACTGAGTGATATAACATTTAAATCTTGTATATCCACATGATATTGAACATGCGCTCACAGAGCCCTCTAAATGAGTTTGTGATTTTTCATAATCTTTTAACATGTAAACTAAGTTTATTTTTATTTCTGATATTGAACTTATGTCCGTCACTATTTATTTTAAACATTTCTAATATTTTTTTATTTATAATGAATTTTCATAAATGAATTGGAATGTCAGAGTTAAGATTCCAATTTCCTTAAACTTATTTCTAAGACATACCCATGGTCCGAGCTAAGCTTTTTCGCCAATTTACTGATATGAGGACCCCATTGAAGCCTGTTATCTAAAGTAATTTCCAGAAACACGGTAGCATTAACAAACTCCAATTCTTCGTTACGCACTGAAATAGTTCCGAATCCATATCGTACATTCGGAAGTGAGAATTTGATACATTTTGTTTTAATTTCATTAAGATGTAGGTTATTTCCAATAAATCATTTCTATAGATTAAATATAGCCTTGTTCATATTGTCATAAGCGGGCTGTTGTCTTTGAATAAAAAAAAGTGAAATTTATTTGTTATTATATATACTTATATGTTATCATCTGCAAACAATACTATCTCAAAAACATCCATAACAAGGCTAGGTAAGTCATTTGCACCGTATGGAATCGATCATACGTTTTTCCGTTAATATTCATAATCTCCTTGTTTTTAGAACAACTTATCCAAAGAAACCGTAGTCACTGAAGTAACCATTTCTGAGAAAAGAGCTCAAACTTAGCTGTTAGTGACAGGTGATGCGCACACGATACACGCCCACCCCTCTCATCCCTGCCCTACCCGCCCACTACGTCAACCGAGACCTGCGCGTAGGCGCAAGCAGTGAATCCCGCGCCGCGCGCGGTCAACAAGCGGCGACACGGCTTTAGGTATTTTGTCATAAAGTGTTACGTTTACGATATTGGCGTTTTTGAAACTAAGATTGTGTGTGTTTAATAACAACGCCATTCATTGCTATCGAATATGCAAATATGATTTATTGTTGGGGAGCTAGAAGGGATGACATTTCAGGCTGCGAGGTCGTAAGTTACGTGAAGCGTCGTTTACGCAATAATTTGCCTTATTTGTTTAAAAGTGAGTGTAATACATGTGGAAAATCAGAAACTAATATGATAATACTTTTGGCGACCCTCGCCCATCGCGTCGCGCGGCGCTGTCTGGCCGAGCAAAGCTTTCTTTTTATTAATTTATGTTATGTATAAGTACATTTTCAATGATATATTTTTATTATAGTTACTTTTCCGAAGTTGTTCTGATAAAAGAGGGCATTGTGAATATTTGCGAAAAGATACATGATCGATTTCATCCTATACAGGCTTAAAAAAGAAAGAGACCAAGAATCGATTCCTGTGGTACACCCATGTGGACTACAGATCCAGGTGATCTCATACCAATGACATCAACTCTATGAACTCTGTTGCTTAAAATGATTTCAGAAGATCGAATGCCCGGCCTGTTACTCTATGGTGACGTAACTTCCCGATCAGAGTTTTATGATGAGGATAATCAAATGCCTTGGAAAGTTCACAAAATACGCCAATTGCATCTCGCGAATACTCCCAGGCTTCAAAAATATGTTTCACAAACTGAACGCCAGCATCGATTCTTGAGCAACCCCGATGAAAACCGAACTATTTATTAGTTTAAAATGCAAAAAAATTGATTTAAGACTAATTGTTTGAAAACTTTGCTAAATGGCAATAGTATAAGTAGATTGCGTCTGAAGTTATCAGAGTTTAATGCACTACCGCTTTTAAATAATGGAATTGCTTTACTTTTTTTATATCAAATCAAACACGCCTTCATCTAGATACTTATTAAAGATAAACGCCAAGTGCGGCGCAAAGTTAGCCCATTATCAAGTATTTGTTGTACTTATTTTTCAATAATTTTGCGTTGTCCCATAGACACTCTGTATGGTGGCTTATGGACAGATACTTCATATTGTATTTTGATTTCCACCTCGAAACCTAAATATTTGCCTAATTTCGAATTCTTAAATGTGAAACGTTCAAAATATTTCGTCAAAATTGTTTTATCTTACCTTATTGTTTATCTCGCTAACAAACAAACAAATCTTTATTTACATTCAAATGACTAACCTTCCACTACTTTTCTAGCACTAACAGACCTAGGTTGCATACCGATAAGTATTATTATTAAGAAGTATATCATTACGGCTAACGCTTACTTCTACTCCGTGCGCGACGGCGTGTAAAACAAAAACGGTGCACATAATCCTTTCTTTCTAAAAATAAGTTTATTCTCCCTATATTCTAACCGTATTTTGCCTCATAAAACCCATCTATAAAATTAAATCAAAAAGCAAATCTTTTATCACACAAAAATATGCTTGAACTTAGTTTTATTTATACAGAAGTCTATCGATATAAGCCCGATATATTTCAAAATTGACCCACTTATCCCTTTGAACATAACCCGGGAGTTCGAAAGTTCATTAATATTATTAAGGTTCATAATGTTCGCGTTAATTCAGTTCACATCGTTCACACGTACATTGTAACAAAGCGTACACATTCCCTTCCTTCACCATAACCTTTATGTACGTGCTGCGTCTGCTTGATTAGCAGGGGGGTTCATCGGACAGCAGCTCCCTGCCCCAAAGTTCATTTACTGTCGCTGCTCTCTCTCGCATTTCCCTCATGATTTGTCAGGTGTTGAGGTGGCACTGCGCCCCCCGGTCAGGTTCACGCCAATCATGCTTCGATGATACCGCGTTCCATCGCGCGGAAGAAGCCAGTAGCAGTAGAGCTTCTGTCACAACCGGCTGTGATGCCCGATCGCGTTATTTCTCGTCGGGCGTTCCTTAGAAGTTACCTTACTTCCCCACGTCATCGGCAAGTCGTACCTAATCTCCTGATTTTCTGCGTGGACTTGCTTATAATTGGTGATTGTTGATTTTAAATCCGCGAGTGAAATAAAAGCTTGCACTTCAAATAACGTGGCGTTTGCTTTTAATCCGCGCAAAATCGTCATGATAATCATGTTTTCTTCGGTGATTTTCGCTTTTGAAGCTAGTTTTTTTTTTGTATAAACATATTCCGCTAGGTCCGCCTCTTCCTGTCTTCTATTCTAAAATAGCTGTGCATCATTTATTTCACTCATAAATTCTTCTTTGGATTCATTTCTAATTTCATCGTATGTCATTACAGCAGTGTCAATGGCCGTTAAGAAAAATTTAGCTGGGGCCGCCGTATACAGATTTAAGCCCGCTTTTTCCTGTTGCACGCTCCAGTTCTTCGACGCAGGCAATGTTTCGTAGTTATTATAAAATCCTCATAAATATTCGTTAGGTAAATCTTAGAAAACTGCTGCCATTTTTAGATTTTTTACATGATTTTTGTTTTCATTTCCTCTTTCTGCGTGCGCTTGTGCCGAGACGGAGACTCTACCAGATGTAACCTCGTCTGTTTGCGATACCCAAGATCTTTATTGAAAGAATAGCAGCGACAAAAATAGTTTTTTCGATCACTTTCTCAATTATTTGTTCAGATAATCTTAATTACGTTCAATCATGTAGTTTTTATTACTATCGAAGTCCACTTACCCAGGCCGGAGCCCCGTTCAATTCTTTTGTTTTCCCCGACTCAGCTTTAGCTCTTTTACACTTTGTATCATAAATGGAACCCACGTTCGCGGGTCTCAGCACGAAGGCCGGATGCCTCACATGCTGCCTACATAACTCAGTTATCACAATATATGTATATTGTCGCGCCCGAAAGCAGAGCGCTTCGGGTCCCCAAGATACGTCGTGTTCTTCAAATAATACGATCAGTAAGAAATTTCGAGGGCTTTATTCAGCTCAGTATTCAGATGTATTTTATTTCACTCAGCTAATACAATTTGTTGCTTTTCTTGATGAGTCACGGGATCCGTGCCCGTATCTGCCCTGTACCATATTTTTATTTTTAGGCACTTCTTTATTTACTGTATTTTACATTTAAATTTTTCTAATACTATCCGCACCCACAAATATGAAAGTTGTCTAAATCTGTGTGATTGTGATTGTGATGTGAAATGATGATTGTATAAATCTTTAGAACTGTTTATATATACATATATATAAAGATTTATACGGTCATGTCATAATATATATATATATATATATATATATACATAAGATTTAGCATCTTTTACTTAATTTTTAAAAATAAAATAAAATCTATTTACAAAAAGTGCAAGAAATTCTAGTATTTTATTTTGTTACCATAATGTTCATCTAATAGTATAAAATTATGTGAGACAGTAGTTTCACTATTAAACTAAAAGTTAATTTTAGCATGAATTTTAAGTGCCATTTCTATTATTCAGCTTTTATTAAAATATTTGTCAATCAAAGTTGAAATAAACTTCGAGGTATTGAGGACCATTATAATACTTGTTGTAAGAAAGTTTTGACTGTCCTATTGAATTCAAATTGAAATTGGGGTGTGCATGACTGAATTATACCCCACGAATTTTGAATTCATTAATTCCTAAATTAATTATTTCTCGATATTAAGGAGGAAAATGCATTCCGAATTAACGTTGAATTAAAATGTTTTAGAATCGTTATAAAAGCGGGATAAAATCTCTTTTTCAGGACATAAGTGTGATTTTATAGCAACATTTAGCAATGTTCATATGCTGTTTTTGTATCATAGTTTTTGTATAAAGAAATAAATACCCTGTTATAATACTAACATTGTGTGTTATAAAAGCTAAAACTCCTTATACAACAATTCGGCTATTAAAATGTCTGTGTAATATGCTTGTCATAAAAGCTATGATATACATTTAAAAGGATTATATTACAGTTAGATGAATAAAAACAATATCCTTTTGTTTTATTTATATTAGGACTTATTACAACACCTGCCTGTAACAGTTATAGAAAATGGCGTAGTAAATTTTTATATTCATTGTTTATGGGCCATTTTTTGTCTATAAGCTTACAGAATAAATACATATTGGCGAACGCTTTACTACATACATATATACTGTCACCTCTAAAACTTGAATAATTCGTATAAACAGTTCTTTAAAGGACTGCTTTGCTGATTAGGCAATAGAACCAACTAAAGTTAGTCTTTTTATAAATGTAATAGTGTAAGTTACTGAATAAATATCATATATTTACAGATATATGTAGAGAATAGTCTTCGTGAATTATTTTATTCGTTTAGTTTCAATCAAATTACTAAATACCATAAATAATTTAAGACATTGGATGAATTGGATAAGATATAAAATGTATATGCAGAGGTATGATGTATACACATAATGTTTTTTTCATGAATTGATTGGAATAAAATTAACACTAAATTTTACAGTAAGTTTGCCGCAATATGTCAGTGAAAATCGCATTCAAATCGGTTAATCCTCTTCTAATATTATCGTGCACAAACGCACAGACAAACAGGAGAAAATTCTAAAGGGTATTCTTTGTTTTTTTTTTACATAATTACAACGTGTGTAGATTGTTTTTGATAAAATGTTTAATGTACAATCACGACTCGTTTACGATTTAATAATACAGTATGTACAGATCAGTCGGTAACTTATAATCAATTTCGTGTACAGGGTTACTACCCAGACGGACACGGTATGATTTACGTATGATGAAAATTATGAACATTATATATCAAAAGTTAAAGGAATAACCCTTCTCGTCCTTAACATTACTTACACTATTTATCACGTATTTACTATTTTGAATCAGAATAACATTTTTTGCTCACTGTACTTAAACGACTGATGTAATCTTATTCAAAGATCTTTTCCAGGTATTTCGACTCTATTTCTTAAAATAAACGACAACCGAATCCGGCGTAACCAATTCTTGTTTAGTTCAGCCTTTTCTATTTTCTCACAGTCAGTCCTTTATTTACAGCTGGAAACGTTTGTTTGAATGAACATTTATATACGTTTAGCAATTTACAAGAAAGTTGTATCACCGTAACGTATTACCATTACGATGTAAATGCAATACCACAATATGTGGGTGTGGAATTTTTGAACCGTGGATGTAGTAATGTAAAATACCGGTATGATTTAGCATAACATGTTAACAGTTAGTAATACTAGGAAACTCATATCGTTAGGGCAAAAGTTGAATAAAAACAGGTCGCTCCACGATGCAAAGTCTTTATAACAGATATAAACCGATCACTTTTAACTGCCCAAAGCAACGGATTTGTTTATCGATATCTCGTACATATTTGTTTGGATGCATATCAGTAAATCGTAAAAGTTATGAAAGAATCGTACGAAATGTAGATCTAAGGTTTCTGCTTACCCGTTTGGGAAATTAACGTGAATTTATATCGCATCTTATAATGATTTCTATATATTTTCACATTCATATAATCTTCTTTTTAATATTCCGTTCTATATAAATATGTCATATAGCATTATTTGATCGCTTTACTTTAATTGCCTTCTGCATACTGTTCATTTTCATCAGCGTGCCGAGCGGTACGTTGAAATTTAAATCGAAGGCTGCATTACATAGAAGGCTAACCTTACTTTTCTCTTTAAAAAAAGGCAATCTTACGGACTCGGTCTCGTGCCTCGGCAAAAAGGCCTCTCTCTCCCTCTGGACTCTGCCCGTCGATCCCTAAAGTATCTGGTTCCCTTTAGTGCCGAGAGTAGTGCTCTGTTTAGTATTCTCCAAACACTTCCACTCGTATCAAGTAAAACAAGGCATTAAGTGGGAGCATTTGGCGCTGGCAACTCCCAAATTAGAGCAGCGAATTTGGCACGTGTTACACTTTGTGTGTGTTTTTTTTTTTTTGAGAGAATTTGTATTTAATGAAATGTACATATTTTCGACTTTAATTTTTTCAATATAAAGAGTGCAATATTTCTCGAATAATATCGAGATATATTGTTTCCAAAAAACAATATCATAATAATTAAGATTTAACTTTTTAATATTCTTTCAAATTTTAGCGTTTGTTGACTACAAAATAAGTTACAATTCGTTTTGAACCTAAGATGGTATTAGGAGACCAAACATTTTGAAATTACTCAAAACATTATGATTATATTTGTATAAAAGATTTTTATCTTCTTTAACACTGAAAGCGTTTTATTTCATAGGACAATAAATTATCAGTTGGTAATTCAGGCGTCGTTGATTCAATAATATCGTCTCCTCTTGAGGGTCGAGAAAAAAATTGACTGATTATATTCTTGGCAGAAGCGTTCTTATCTCATTTCCCTTGAAAAAAAAATGTCATTCCCGGAATATACTTGGATACGCTAGATAAATTTAAGTGATGACAAAGAACAGGGATCTGCAGAAGTTGTCTCCGTGGTTGTGTGATAAATTGTATTCAATTGTTCTAGACTATTTGTACAAGATTAAGTTTAGAGTTGGAGCGGAAGCGGCTGAAGCGTCAGCGTGTTACCATCGAACCAGATGGCACCGAGTTCAAAGATCACGGACAGATTGATCAATACGTTTGTAAGTCGTCAGTTCTGGATGTCGCCAAAGCATTGAGGGCAACGGTCGTTAGCACCCTTCAATCCGCATTGGGTCAGTGTAGATCAATACAAGATTGGTGTAACCGCAATGAAAAGATTATGTAAGTTTGTACTTCAGCACGAGTGTGTTAAAAATAACTTTCATATAATTGTATGTAACTGACATTAGAAATTTTCGTGTTGCTCTAAAATTTGTTGCTTAACTCATTTTTGTCATATTTATGGTTTTGCGTGACAGACAAACTTTTCCAAACTTTTTGTGACCTTCGTTTTCACACAATCATCTTTTGAGTACAGTACATATCGATACAAGGTATGTCATGTGTCGTAATTCAAAATTTTTCTATTGATGTATCTACAGTCAAACATGTAAGCTGAAGCCTACAGCATTATAATTATATAATCTTTCTTCCATTAATTTTAATGAGTTTTAGACGTCTTTTTTGCGTCGGCTTCTTAGAGAAATTTGACCTGACTCCGTAAACAGTTTTCACAAACATATTGTTCGTATCAATTACAAGTATACATTCCCCTAGGTATTCGAAGCAATCAAAAATACAGCTGACCTATTAGGATCTTAAATATTGGTAGGTAGTTCTTAAACAACACATAGATTTCGTAGACCTTTTAGACTTCACGTTTATCTAAATTTAATGCGTCTCTTACCCATGCACTTAGCATTGCTGATTTTATCTTATTGATCATCGCTGAATATTTACCGTTTAGTCAAAACAAATCATTTTTCATGGGGCCGTAGGAGCTTAAAAGGTCATTGGTCGATCCGCTCGTAGTTAGAATTAAAACTTACCAAGGCAAATTTTCAAGGAAATAAATAAAAATTGCCTTGAACTTATAGTTGCCAAAATTGCCTTCAAGCCATCGTCCCTGAACTGGTGCTCCAGACGAATCTGGATATGTACTAAACTCTAATATACATTCATTTTTAGATTATGAGAATATAGATTGTGACAGATGGATACAAAGAGATGAATATGCGGTTCGGTTTTATCACATAATATACGGAACCATAAAATACATTGGCGCAAACCGTTAGGCCACTATTTCACATTTATTTATGATCGCATAATAAAACTTACCCAAATTACACTACTTTTGTAAACACTGTAAAGTGTTTCAACTCTTGATAAGGTATCCATGAATAGCTAAGAATTATAATAATATTTTATAGTCTAATTACAATTATGTTTCATAATCGATAATAAAAATTGTAAAAAAAAACATATAATATGTCACTTTATATTTTTTTCTAGGATAATGGAAACGAAAAAAAATACTTTTACGTTTTTTATTTTTATGAAAGTTCGATGTTAAATACAGCAAAATTTTCTTAAAAGGTTAACAGCATTTAAAATCACGCGTTTACAGAATCACGGTGCGGAATGGTAAGTGCACAAATCCGTGTCGCACTTGACAGATACTTCCTGTCGCTTTGATCTTTTTCCCCGGATGAAGGCACTACGTAATGCGGGAAACGCGATCAGTCACAACTTAGATGCCCGCGCGAATCCCCCAGCTATTGATCTTTAGGAGATATAGCTACGAGTGATTTATTATTGAATCTCCATTGTTAGCGATATCATTAGGCATTGTTTTTTCATTGCTTTCTCTCATTCTATTTCTCTTTCTCTGGCATATATTTGCATTAACAAACCGATCGGTCTTTAAATGATGGGCGAATATGGAATAAATTCTTGAAACCGTTATTTTAGTTTAATGCGATGTGTTGTTGTTCAATAGAATGATTGTGCATTTGGTTTATCCAATTGGCTAGACAATGTCGGACAAATGAGGTAATGGATTGCCATGATTGTTAGTTTATCAAAATCGTATTTTTCTTTTCTTTTACTGTTTATACGTACCGATAACACTGATTATTTAAATATTGATTCTTTAATTTAATCTGAATTCCAGGCATTAAAGTTTATAATATTAAAATTTACTTTTAAAATTCCCTTTGAATATGAGGGCACTAAACAGTGCATAAAATAAACTAAATTCGACTCCGTCTTGTTTCCGTAGAATCTATGAAACAATTATTACGTAAGCGAGATTTGTCTGTCTGATTTTTCAATGTCATTTCCTATGTGGTCGATTGTATGATTAATAGAAACTTTATTTTCGCTCAAAATGTTATAACATTCTTTATATTATGTTTCCGCTGCCTTTCAATGAATACTTCTTAACGATATGCATTGTCTAAAATATACCATCCTGTGTCTCAGATTGGCTCAGCATTGATCAAGCTTGGAATTTAAGCTTACCACGCCAGCCCCGCGTCGGTAGGAATCTTCTGATATCACAAGTGCCGTCAAGTATTCCCATAACCGAAAGCTTAACGTGCTCTTCATAGCACGGAGCGAGTGCTTTTATGCGATTTGCGTTCGCGACTGATTCTGGTTCTAGTACTAGTTCCGATCCCGGTCCCGCTATTCGAATAGCGGCTTTGATGCCAATCTTGGTCCTTCTTGGCCATGGATGTTAGTGATAACATATTAACCATTTTTACGGGTATTCTTACAATTTTTCACCTAAAAGGCAATCTTGTTATGGAATTCAATTATATTTCATTAATGTTATGTCCCATTTGAGAACATAATCAATTTCTATGTAAAATTTTATTACAATACATTTAGCCGTTAGCATATAATGAACATCCAAATAAATATAATTTTACATTTTCAATAATATAAATAGTCAATAACCATCTACAGACGATTCCGCGTCGTATGGTCAAAGTCAGATACATTCAGCAATATTTACGTGATGGAAAGACAAAAAAAAATTCATCATGTAATATATAGTCTAAAAAAGTTTTGTATTTAGTAATAAGGTTCAATGTTTTCTAATTAGGTCGTCAAAAAATGGACTTTCGAGTACTTAACGTGACTTATGCTGGCGAATCTTTAAAAGATACATCAAAATAATACACTGAAGAATTGCATGTTTTCAAAACGCCCAGATATACGATATCGATAGTATATGCCTATGTCCTAAGGTGACCAGACAATTATGTAAGTTATTTTAGGCATTTAATATAGATATATTTTTTCTTACGCTATATCATTGGAAGATATCATTTATTCTTTTTTAAAAAATTACTGACATCGAAACGATTGGCCGGCCGCCACCGCAGCCAGCACGTCAGCTGTAAACACTGTGATAATGAACAAATGTGTAATGTGTAGACATTATGCACGGACTGGTAGTAATTATAAGATATTGTTAACTGTGAGGGCCGTTTTAAAATCATTAAACGCGTTTAATTCTGTCGGAACTCAAGTTAAGCTGAGATTCGCTTAGCTAGAACTTAAATTCTACTGAGTGAAAACGGCCCTAAAAATTGTTATACCTTTAAGCCGTAAATAAATTTCGATCTATGTTTCACGATAAGATTATGACCCGGACAAATAAGCATTGATGAATTTTAATATCTTAGCGGATTAAATAAATAAATAAAACTTTCTATCGAAGAGCAACGTACAATGAACATAAGAAAATTGCAACTGTGGGAAGAAGACGAGGTGTCGCCGTGTATTCTGACTGAGTTAAAACCTCAATGATACAGGCCGTGGTCAAGTTTTGAACCCGAAGCCTTGCTATGCAAAGGCGATCCATTAACTACACAGCCTCCGCAGGGAGCGCCGCGTGTACATGTTACGCAAACACAACAACCCTGACACACATTTAAATGGCATTAATAAAATGTCCGAGACACATTCTTCGAGTTCGCACGGTAATATAGTGGGAGTAAATTCACACACAAGTGCGCGTAACTGCCGCACGGCGCCGTATACGACGCATAAAATTGTGCTGTTTCAGCTAGATAGATAATTTTAATTTCAGTTTAACGGTGCGCCTACACCTTTGTGATGCGTGCGAAGTCCTTGAATGCCTAATGGAACGAGGGATTCGGTCTACTGAGTGATGTTCCGTGCGTCTTCTCGCCAGTCAGCGCACTTGATTGATTTAATCCACCCATGTTCTATATTACGATTGTAATAAAAATGAGACGGAAAAGTGGCTAAATTGTGCCTTTGTACTTCTGTATTAGGGTTCAAACTTCTCGTTCCATGTGTAAACTGGAAACAAAATGTCAGGTTCGCATCATAGAGATGGTTCCCTGTTATAAATTCTCGCATTAACTGCTATGTTTGGATTAGATCTAAGACCTGATTCTTCTGTTTAAGGACGCTACCGTAGAAACCTCTAATCCATGTCAAAGCTATTAGGCTGGAATGAAATTAAGCAATACATTTTGTATGCATTTCAATTATTCCATGTATGGTGTTTAAGGACTTAAGGTTTTCTTTTACGATTTCTTATATCCTAATGAGGTCCTTTATTTCCTATATAGTTCTATAGATAATTCTTTTTGATAATTGAGGAGTGTCTTTTCCAAAGGGCTTAATTTCATTCTATCGTATATTATAGAAATAGCAAACAACTTCTAACACGAAAAATATGGGTTGAATGTTACTTTATAACATACGGTATTTAATAAGCATATTCACCTAGCATCAAGTATTTATATTATTATATATTTTTAACTATTCATACAAAAAATTAAAAAAATGAAATTTGGAAGTAAGCACTCTTAATGGAGACTCCAAGAAATAATCTGTTTTGAACTGGAAATCTGAGAATTAAATCATTATGAAATAGACTTTTTGGAAATAACAGTGGTATTGTGCACCAAAACATCAAAAATAACAATAAAATATTATAAAATCTTTATTTTTATTATCTAAACTCTAATTCCGCCTACATCTTCTGTTCTACAGTCACATTCATTTTCAATATTATAATTAGTATCAGTATTAGCAGCTGCATTTAGCAAAATATTGTATCTCTATAGGTCCTCCAATTATTTCCAAATTGTTTTATGATCAAATATGACCCATCTTTTGTTTTATTCTCTGATAAATTTTTTGGTGTAACGTTAATTACGTCTATTTCAAGTGAAATCCTTTATATACGTTTTAATAATTTCTGTGCTTTTTCTATACCTGCAAATCGATAATGTTCATAATTTGTCGCCTCACATCCCAAAACCTTAACATTTCGCTTCGAAATACGTTTCATTAATACCATTCTTTTGACTTTCTCTATGCCCTCAAGATTTGATATACATTCTGTTAGAATTTGATGTCTAGCAAATTCCAATTTTCATCTAATATTTTTAATTCACCATTTTTAAAATATACAAAGGGCTGTTTGACCGTAAATTGTGCACTCTTTTTGCTACTGTAAGTTACTCTTTCTTAGTTGGTTCTTTTTCTATTTTATTCTATTTTAATTCGATTTGCTCGAAAGACACAAACGCTACAAACATCAGATGCTGGGCTTGAGAAACCTATGTCATATTCATTTTGGAATAATTTATAGAACATTGTTTTTAATACGTAATTCTAGGGTCAAATAATTACTATATAATTCAAGAAATTAGTCTTCTTGCAGAGTAATGTTTCAGCACGCTGACGTTTACAATAAAAATAAGCGGTTTTCAAACAGAAAGGTTGTTTGATTATACATAGCAAGAAAAATACTAGAAATGTACCTTTTTGTAACGAACATCATTTTTAAGGCGAATTTTTTATAGGAACAAAACATTTTTGGTGTATAGCAAACCAAGGGGTAATGGATACATGTGCCTAAAATTAAATGGTATTTGAAACATAATTGTGCGGGAAAGTAGAAATAAGCTCTTTTGGAAAGACTTTCCTCAATTTCAATTGGCAGTATGGACAAATCAATATCAGGAAGCGTTGATTATCACTCAGCATATTTTTTTATAATAGAATCAATAAATTTTTCTTCCAACGTTCATATTTTTTATAATTTCAAATAAAAAGATAAACTTGATATTATACTTTATATAAGAAAACGAATATCGATTTTTTTAATTTTTCTAATTTAAATTAAACTCTATCAACCATATTGACTATCCCACTCCAGTCCTTGTATTATCTTACTATAATTAATTATTTGCATGCAATTAAAAACAATTTTATAATTACGCCAAAGAAGTATAACTTTTCACGCGCGTACATAAGTACATGCATCGTTTTTCTTTTTCTTTCAACATCCAGTTCCAAAACGCATAGGGGGCACTGCCACGAAAATTATTTGAAAAGTGGGAGCTATTGGACAGACGTAATCAACCACGTCGAACCGGTTGCCTATTCACTCTCAATTCGCGAGTCAGACAAGAGGTTCAACTTTTATATCGAGCTAACCAAGTGCAAGCTTTACGCGCACAAAAGAAATCGTTTTTCCATAAAGAGTACAATAGTTTTTTTTTTTTGTCATTTCGTTTCATTGAATTTATTGCAAAGGTTGTATTTATTTTTCGCATTTTATTTCAAATATATTTTACATTTAATTAAATGGCTATTCTACGACTCTTTTCTGACGGGTTTATCTTTTATTATTTTCCGATAGCTGCGAAATACTTGCGACTGCTTTTTTATCATACTCCGCTAATGAATGACGTATTTCAATTTCTTCAATTTTAATACCCCGTTAATTGAAAAATTGTATTAATTTACGTTTTTTAAGTTAGCTTGCACACGGTGAACGTGCACACGCCCGATGCACTCAAAAGTGAGACGGCGGGGAGGCTGACTCGATACTTAGTTAAAAAATGCACCAAATCTCTCCGCCGATAGTCGGCGTGAGAGGGCTCCCCGTTCGAATACTTTTCCTCTTAATTACGTATTCAGAGCACGTACAAAGAGGTGAAAGAGTGGTCGTACAGACATTGACGTATTGTGTTGAATATATTTATATTTAATATGCATATACATATCATAAAATAGTTGTTGGCGGGTATATATCTTAAAAGACGATGCTGATGGTCAATTTTTGTAATTAAAGAGAGCGAAACGAGATAGTGATATCTAGTTGCGCATAACACGATTGAATTTGCACTTTCCGTTTCCAATTAAACCGATACTTATGTCGTGTCTATAATATCTGTTTTTTCTTACTTACAAAATTAAGTAGATAACGATTCTAGATAGTTTTTTGTATCTTTAGAAGGAGATTAAATAATCAATGATCTGTCAACAGTGTTAGTCTAAACTGTAGGCTTTACATACTAGCGCGTTGATCCTAATTATATTCCATAAATAAATTGACTGTATACGAAAACACATGTACCTCTACTCGTTTTAAAAGTTTGCGTAAGAGCCAATTACTAGAAAACTAGATACGTCAGTCAATAATAGAATAATGTTCATAGTATGTGTAAAAATATTTTTTATTCTAGTGAATATACAACAATTTGCAAAAATAATTTTATATTAAGTATTATAAAATCTGAAATGGTAAAGATTATTTTTGATTATAAATTATTAATTATAACTTAATAACGAAAATCTATTTATAATTGATTACACAGCCTTAAAGCCTCTTCCACCCTTTTTCTAAACTGACATTTAACAATAAGTCATTTTTAAAATAAAATTTGCGTGCATGTCTACCTTTTCATGCTTGTTGGTACTAAAACCCTGTTAAAAGTGATACGCAGACTTTTTGTGAAATGTCATTTTAAAAGGAGATGGTGGAGGAGTCTCTAAATATTGTATTGAAATGAGATTATTTTATTTATGACTAGCCGGTGCCCGTCCGCTTCGATGGGCGTAAATTAACATTCAGCGATAATTGTTGTCCTCTTTAAGACACAAATACGTCCGTCATTTCGCTCGCTTGCGATTGCCTCATCGCCTTATTCAGATCTTACCGGAGCGTATGATTACCTTAATTTTTGATATTAGCCACTATCGTTCTCGTTAATTTTGATCCCGATCGCAATCCTGTTATCGATGCCAATTCCGGTTTCATCGTAAGTTCCATGTCTCGCTGTTGCTATTGATGCCAATTTTAGTCCTTTTTCGTTTACGGATGTTAGTAATTAGCAAAAATAGTGCACATCACTATTTTTGCTAATATTCATAAATTGTTTTAAGATAAAAGGTGATTGTATTATATAGAATAATCCTATTATATAAATCTTATATCGTATCTGAGAACATAATCTACGTCTATGCAATTACAATCCATTCAGCGTATGACAAACATTTATTTAAATATGCTTTTACGTTCTTTGTGTTATGAATAGCCTATAAGCATCTATCAACCATCCTGTATCGATTGGTCAGTCCCATATCAATATGCTTAGTAGTTTTTTACGTGATACCAGGACAAAACAAAAACCTTTTTCATTATATGTGTGTATCGTTGTTAACTGGGTATTCCTTGAAAATACAAATGAGACTTTAAAAAAAATAGTAATATATAAATATCATTTTTTTGATTATACGTGCTTAAAACATATTCACTAAAACATTTCAACATTAAGCTCCCAAAACTTCCAAAGCATGTATTATTAAATACTTACGGAGTAACGGATACCGTTATTCCGTACACGGATTCTCATCAACAAAAATAAACCGGACCAGTGCGAATAGGACTCGCACCTTGATGGTTCCGTATGAACTTTATTATGTATGTCGGTATTTCATCTATCAAGAGTCTCGATGATTTTTGTCTTTTTGTGATACCGGTACTGGCGAGATTTTGATACCAGGAACTCCAAAACGCTTTTTTTCTAATTTTTTTTTCAAATGTTCTTAAAATATTCATATTTTTGAAACTCCTAAGTTTTCTAAGCGCAGATTTAAAAAATTTCCACCTATACATTGGTCTACATCACGGTCCATACTCCCACTGTTAGTGTAGGTTTGGAATGTTTAAATATATTTTTTCATATGACGTAACTACTAGTTATTTATTTTAAGATTTTTTCCTTTGTTTATGCTATGAGAACTTTTTTCTCAATAAATATCATAATATAAGTTTTGATTTACTTACGACTTTCGAAATATAAAGTATAAATGGCCTTTATTATGCAGTAACTTATCTACCCGATAAAGCTTCGACTTGAATCTTTTTACTTAAACAAGTAAGTCTTGATTCGGAGAAACCGATTCTAGATTACGATACACCAATGTACATAAAATACGTTGGTATCTCGCTAACGGCTCCAATTGTTTCGATCATTTGTACTATGATTACGTATAGCTTTTTAATTTCGTTTATATAGGTGTTTTTCCAGAAAAAAACTATTTTTATATATTATATTGAATAAACTGTATTTAAAAATGTTACTTTTAACGCCATCTAGTAGATTTCATAAGTAATTGCATTGTAACTATGCTACTGGATGTAGTACCTAAGTGCCAGTAGGCTTAACGTAAGTTTCATATCAACAGATGGCAGTACATGACATGGCTTAGACAGATAGCATTTGCGTGACATTATTAATGTGAGCGTTAGTAGCAAGTACATTTCTCATATTATGTATTTACATATTTATCTTTGGAAATTAACGTAAGTAACTTTTCCCTTGGAAAGTTCTCATATTCGCACCGCGGTAAATTCGAAAGACGCGAAACAAAGCTCTGTTGTTCGAGTACATAATTTTTATCAGTTCAAAATACATCAGATGTGTACGCACATCGAAAACGGAAGATACTGCCGTGAGGCGGCGCCGAAGTATCAGGCACAGCTGTGTTCTTTTAAATACGCCCGCCCGAATATTTCGGATTATATACGCTTTACTAAAGCTTTTAGGTGCGCGTACGTAAATATTAATTTAATTTTTCCTACTAATTAATCCGTATTTTAAGGGGGCTCTTTTCGGTATATTTGATTACTTAACAGTACGTGTACTGCATATACTTTGTAGTTTACACATGAATATCAATAATTCCATGATGAAATATTACATTGAAAAAGACCGAAAAGCGATGAATTTGGATTGACATGAAGTAATGCGGTACACACATCTAATCTTAAAATCGTTTCTAGACAGAACCAAATTCTAGAAAGAGCACTGAATAATATGTGAAGTTTACAAATAACATCTCTATTCAAAATATAATCAAATAACGTTTGAGGACTTTTCATTTGAATTCACTGAATCATTTTTTTTTTCATTTCATTTTTTCATTTTCATTTCATTTTTTATATTAACAAAACGCTTTGTTCGACACTGACTTATATTTACGTAACTCATTAGTATTTTTGTTTATTATCTCCATTCTGTGGATTGAAAGTGAATTTATATTGAAATAAATTAAATGTTTCATACCGTTTGACTTCATTCCTTTATATCCACACGAAAACTATTAGCGTCAAACTTCATGCTGCTGGTCGATAGTCTCGAATCGTAACCGCAACATGTCTTTTGTTATGAAGTAAATTACGTGACTTTTCCTGCAATAAAAGTTTGTACTATTGTCGTAGATTTCACTCTTATACCTGGACGTTGACACTGAACTCAACAAAAATGTTTTGGTCAAAAGTGTGAGTAATTAAGTATACTATAGATCGGTTAGAAGGCAATATTTACTTCTTCGGTAAAGACAACAATAAGCAACTAAGTCTCCTTTTGGTTCGATTGAAATGAAACAAAAAGTATAACAGTTTTATATAATAATATTCTAATATTATTAATTATTAAGTAGTGTCAATAAATTTAAATTTAAATTACATATTTTAACCAGAAACATTACTTCTATTTGTTATGCAATCAACGATGAAATACACCACGGTATAAAAAGTGTCGGAGAGGAAGCGCTTTTATGCACATTTGGTAGCCCAGTACGTAAGACAAGGTTAACTGATAAAAAAGTTTTACTCTGATAAGACAACCTTCGTTATCTGTCTATGTTGTCATCTATCCATGTCCATGATAACTGTATTTCAAACAATTCACCATACCTAAAGAGCTATTAGTTCATAGAGTTTCCTCAAACATACCTCACACTTACAATTACATAAGTTGTAGTATCTATACATATACATATAATAATAACATATCATGCAAGACCTATTTTGGGGTAAAGGCGATATTTTATTTCTCACTCTTACACAACCCGAGACTTGCTAGAACGCCTAAACTAGATAGTTAATTCGATATATAGCTACCGTTTTGTTCGCAGGTGTAAATGTGATAGCGTCATGCCGGTAACGGTGTTGATAACTATATCTTTAATTGCGATATCCAAAAAAAGGGGGTTTTACACGAAACCACACTGAACTAGCACAGTGGGCTTAAATGCCTAAAGTCCTCAATCGACCTTGAAAAATTGTAGAAGTGTACCTCAACAGCGAGGTTTATTAATACCCGACAAAACAATGATAAAAAATGAATCTATCGATGTGTTCATTATACGATACTTGCACTGTTAATTCTCGTGTTGTTATTAGACAGTGACTCGGAAAATTTGTTATTTGAAAGAGACGACAGCCCGTAACAAATATTTAATTATCAATATCAACACGAACATTTAATAAACAAACTCAAACCCCCAATTATTTGACGGCAACTATTCCCTTATGAAAATTCCAGACTCACAATATTATGTCGAAATCTCATATTAATTTGTGTCTTAATATCGCACATTCATTATAATGAAAAGATAATAATTATTTTCTTGCAGAGTTTCTCATTTACTTTATTAGTTAATCATCATTTTGTTTCTTTACATATTAGAATATTCAATACAAAAATATATTTGCAGCCATGGAAACAGATTTGTTCGCTTATGCAATTTCGATCTGCGTTAACATTGTATTCAGTTTCTTCAACCACAAGTTAACCACCAATCCGTAGTATAAATTATGTTAAATTTCGGCTAAACGTGCACCCGAGTCACTCATTGACACTTTAATAACTCAGTAGAGTTATGGCTATTATATATGGCTCACTCAACAGTTATGGCTACCTATATCTTCACCTCTTAGAGCATTTTTATCATGTACTTTGTAAACTGTTATACAGTTAAAAATTGCATGAAGGTAATCAATCATAGTGTGATCGCATGTGAGCCACAATTCTACATTTTTTTACGTTGTGGATTATCAGTACATTGCATGAATTTAAAATAGGTAACATAACATTAAAAACAACTTAAGCCAGAATAAAAAATAAGTCTTTGAAATTTAATGGAATGAGGTTGAAACATATATAGCTAGTACGTGGAACACGAGACATGACGGATTCACAAGAGACAAAATAAACATTTTAGTACTCCTCCCATAAAAGCTTCTATTAATTTTGCATGACTGAACTTCTCAAGTTAACGCGACGATATATTTTCACTCCGGCGAAAAAGCTCTTATATCATAAGATTTTATAAATCACTGTTTTTGTTAAAAACAGGGACAAGGGAGAGGAACAAAAACCGGCACTTATTTCATTACAGCACGGAGGAGAATAATATTTGACTATTTACGAATGCCATTTTCTTCGGGGAGCTTGATTACCGGCAGTTAGCTAGGAAATTATTGCTTTTATCTCGCCTTAGGAATCTAGGGTAATGTGCTATTCTAACTAGAAAAAAAGAAGAGCGAGTCGACTCCACGATTTTGGGTTCTGTATACATTCTTACAATATACCTCTAGCGGTGTTCGAGGAGTAAGGGAGATGTAAACAGGTAGAAAAACATGTGAAGTAATGTTCAACTGCACCGTGATACAAAAGTGCAGAACCAGACCACTTTACCACTTGTAATTGATCGTATATTACTTTTAAGGACTCGGATCATAAAATAAAATCAATTCGTTGGCGCTCTAACCCCGATATATATCCCGACGCGAGTGGTCTAATATTTTCCCTAAATGTAAGCAAGGACATAAATTAATCAAAAACACAAAAGCGTACACATATCATATCTGATATAATCAAATAAATTTACCAGAATCGCAAGTATTTTACCAATTAGAATGCACAAGCAACGTGCGTAAACAAGCACGTCCACGCACTTCGATATAAACAAGCAGGGTCCTATTGTCTTATTTTTTAATATGGAAAATTACTGTGTTATTATTTTATCATCTATGAGCGTAGTTCGCAATATTAAATGCGTGTATCAATTGTGGTGTACTCGTGTACGCGTTCGAAGCGGAAACAGGGTCTGTTTGGAGTTCTGATTAGTAGCAGTCTGTTAGTAGTTATTAAGTTAACACAGAAGAAAGCATTGTTATTCGTGTACACTATCACAGAACTGCGTATATTTATAGATATGGAAGCGTCAGGAGATAGAGAAATAGGAACATCATTTGTATAAGTTTTATGACGACACTTATGAAGTTTCCAGTCACCGATGCGCAATGTGTATTGCATCAGTTCGCTTGTACTAGTATCTTGTGAACACGAGCGGACGTATGAATTTCCAGTTTTATGTCAAAAGCAGTAATTTCTAAGATGTTAGGAGCATTGGTACCAGATGGTACCGGATCGATCCTGAACACGTACAAATTTGCCAATGGCCTTTCAACTTACACTAAATTAAAAACAACTCGCCCTCTGCCTCGGAGGCGTGACAAGACGGTGAGATGACGTTCTAAACTATTAGCAGCTCCCAACCCTCATTGGACCCGCGTGGCGAACTTTATGTCCAAACCCCCAATCTCAAAAATAAAGTTTGTAGAGAGGTGTATCTCAGCAGGGGGGCGATTAAAAAATCCCTGTCTACATATCAGTAATTGATAAGAGCGATTATCAGATAGCTTATCTTAGCAAATAAGACGTTCAATTCGTACGCATATACGTATTTCATTTCTTACCAAGGAACATATATTGGCAGTATTAACATTGATCAAGGGATCAATGGGATGTGTGTGCGCTTTTATAATAAGATCCCAACTGAAATTCAAAATTTGCCATTTACTGAGTTTAAACGTTTCGTTAAAAGAAAATTATATGGGAAGGGCTATTATACCGTATTGGAATATCTTAATGAAAAAAGCCCCTGGGATTGAGCTGCTCGCCTATCAGGTTATTTCATATTATTTTTAAATGTCAACTAAATTATAAATGACTAAATATTTTGTATTGATGAGTAAAAAGAGCAAGCCTTGAGTTTCTCGCCCATTCTTTTCTCGGTGAATCAGCATTTGGAATGGGCGGTAATGTCGAAATGAATTTATTAATGACGATTTCAAGTGTAATTTCATTACCTACGAAATAAAGATAATTTTGATTTTTTTTTTGATTTTCAAGTTTTTAGAAATACATCAATATTATGTAATAGATATTCGCAGATATAATGTTTCATCTAAAAAATCGATAACAGTGAATTCTTTTTCAGCTCATAACCTTTTACTACTTTACTATTCACATTAATTCGCAATAACATATTTTTGAGATGTACTATATTAATATTATTTTAAAGAGATCAATTAGACTAAATGTACACTGTACTAAAATCGATTGTTCCACTAATGTCTATCTGGTAGTTATTTAAAAGAATTACCTAGTACATTTTTTTGACGTGATGTCAGAAAGGCCGTCAACTTCACACATAAAAAAGTTTCTGAAATACTTTTCGTTCTGTTGGAAGAACTTTTAAACGACACTTTGATCTTTTTTATTGGTGTATTCGTTTCACTGCACAGAACTGCAGTATATTATTTTTCAGAAATTTCCTCCCTTTACTTGCTTTAATATGACTTTTTAATATTTAATATGAAGTGATACAAAAGACGATGACATGTTTTCATTGACTATGAAAATGAAAATTGAAGAATTATCATAAATTGGGAAAATACTGTTTTCAGTCCTCTTTTCGAAACTCAAAATTCATTGGATTCTGACGTTTTAGGATCGTACGAATTTATGTAACCAGCGATGTCTGTACGTGTTGTGTGTGTTGCCTAACCTAACCTGTCATAATTTTTGAACTGATTAACAGATCGAAACGCAATTTGTGACATTTTAAAATGGTTCACTCAACTTAGACTTTCTCAAAAGTTAAACCAATTCCGTTAATTGAATTTTGAGAAATTTCAATTACTTTATCGACAAATTGCATATACAGTTAAAAAATAAAAAGACCTTTTCCCCAACTCACTAATACGCGGACCCCATCAAAGTGTAACTTCCAAGAATATAGCAGCATCAACAAACTTTAGTTTCTCGTTTCTTATTAATGTAGTACGTGCGTGCGTGCATGCGTGCATGTGTACGTGCGTGCGTGCATGCGTGCATGTGTACGTGCATGCGTGCATGTGTACGTGCGTGCGTGCGTGCGTGCATGTATGTGTGTGTGCTTATATAAGTTCGTATTTGTGAGTTATAATTTAATAACTTTTAATAGATTTAAAAATAAATTCACTATTGTATTATGTTAAATATTTCAACCACAGACACGGTTTTTATGTTAAAAATAATATTAATTTACCAAATGAAATTCGGATATGTCAATTACAACGTATGAATTTTTATAAAAACAAATAGTTTAATCAATACAGGGTGACGGTGGCTCAGTGGTTAAGACTTCGGCTTCGGATCAGAAGGTATCAGTTCGATCTCGACCACAACCGAATTGACCGATGACTCTTCGACTGAAGTCAACTCAAGCCACTCGTTCCGTGCCTCGGGGAGCACATTAAGCTGTCAGCCGAGAACGCCGTCACCGCGTTGGTGACGACAGTCTTTAACAGCCCCCAATCTCCACCGGACCAGAGTGGAAAGCTTAAGGTTTGAGGTTTTCAATCTGAAACAAAAAGATTGTCGGAGGGTAAGGTTTAACAGAGAGACAAGTAAAGCCTGACATAACACTCAGTATGGAAGTTCCATTGATGAGAAGTTTGCTTTTTACAATAAATCAATTAGTGGAACAGCTTATTAATTAATATAAAATTGAAACAATAAGTTTATAATTGGGAAAAAGCGACTCACCAATTCACGCACGGCGAGATTTCCGAAATTTGAAGCCCTTTAGAAATTAAATTTATTCAGATAATAATTTGTATAATGTAAGAACCTAACAAGAAAGAATTTTTGGAAACAGAATAGATGTGGGTTGACTTTTGTATGAAACATTTTATGGAGCGAGGTACTATTAGGTTCGTTATAAATACTGCTTATTAAAAATGGCGAGATGCGTTATTCACAAAGATTGAGTGTACGGGAGAAGTAGGGTTGTATAATGTATAAATATAAGTGTGTATTTTGTTCGTTCTCTTCGTGTGTCTAAACCATTCTTCAAATCACTATAACATAGGTGGTGCTCGCAAACGGAATGGTTTCTAATAATGAAACTAACAACTCCCCCCGATTTTGCCTGCGTATTCGTACTATTGAACCAAATTACTGAACTCATTCTGAAAATTCGTTCATGAATTTCTTCTTGCTTCTTGCTTCTTGAGTAAAATATACTGTTGACATTTCATTCTGGCATTTCATTCATTTAATTCATTAACATTCCAAAGATTCCAGATACAGATTCCAAATATTCTTCCACTTATGGAAAGCCACACTATCTCTGAGTTACATCGTCTAAATTCATTTTAACACTAAGCCCGTCCAAATCGGAAACGTGATTATTAACAGAATCGAATTTGCAAACCAGACGGAAAGCAGAACCGAAAGTCGAGACCAGAAGATATTGAAATCGAGAACGAAACGAAGGTCGGAGTCAAGTGTTGACTAAATTTAAAATCAAGAGCACGATCGTAATTGAATTAGTCCAATACTGCAGCAGTACCGAGTATTACTTCAATACTAACCTATTTAGTTTGAGAAAGGGTTCAAAATCAAATTGACTTTGGGACCCATTGGTATCGAGACCAGGACCGGGACTAGAATCGAGAAAGAGATAGCGATTGGTATCATGTTTAAGATCGCAATCGGTTGTTGTATAAAATAAAGGAATTCGTTCTATGTTCACATGGACGAAAGCTAATATGTTATAGAAACGTGTAGTTGTATCGAAAAATAAAGTATATTTAACAAATTAAATAAAAAAAAAGCGAAAAAAGAATTTGATCAAAATAGTTTTAAATGTTCAAATAAAAACTCATTCAACTATTTCGTAAAGTATTAGATGAACGTGTTTTGAAAGAATGTGCTTTTTTATAATATAATTTAAAAATATAAAGGTCCGTACGCGAATGCTATTTTGTTTGGGAAATTCATATAAAAACTTTTTAACGTAAATTATTAAGACTGATAAAAATAAACTATAAATGCATTTTTTTTATTATAATCGTACAGTTGAACCGAAGTAAAAGCGATATCATTCAATATGATTGCATCAGCAATGAATTTTGCTTAAATATGCAAAATGGAATCATCACAGCGCAACAAAGGGTACTCAGTAATAATATGTAACAAAAGTTTCAGCCGAATATAAAAATTGAAATAATCCTATTTATTATTTAACGCATCTCGATGAGCATATATACTTAAACATATGATTTAGACTATTTGTTAAGTATATACAAAAACAAATAACATGTTACCTAGTGCTTTAAGTGAACAATTAAGAAAAAATACGATAGGTAAATCAAAGCACAAAATATAAAATAAAAGTTTATGTACTAAATAAATCGCAATAAAAAGTAATCATAAAATTTATGGGAATTCAAACAAATGGGTGTGATAAATGAAAACAAATGGCTTACACTATTAAGAATATATAAAATTGAAAAAAATTTGAAAAAATCTTTTGGTGGTATTACTATAAATTAGTTGTATTAGACTATGATAACTTGTTTGATAACTAATTAGATAAGGTATTTTAACATACATATCGCATCCACATCAAACTGACAATGATTGATTTCCATAACGCTATTGTATTACCATAATCGGGCACCTGATCAGCATAATACAACTTTCCAATAAAAAAAATATCTTATCAAGATTTGGCCAGCCCCTAAACTTCTCGAAAATTCATAAGCAACATCCCTTATACTATATACTTAATCATGTTTTTATCATTTAGCTACTACATATATTGGAATTTTACATATATTGCCACAATATTTATAAAATGCTTCCATTTCAGAAACAACATATTGTATAAAGACATCATATTATTGAATATACAGGCGGGAACCGGTGGTGACTGAGTGTAGCAAATTTAGCGCTACACACATTCGGTTTCGATTTCCGGCCGTATTTATTAGAAATCGATTTTTTACTTCCGCGTTTCCGCCCTCGAAGGTTTCGCCGGGAAGCCTGGATCCCGCCTCGGCTTTGAAGGCCGCCAAGATTTGGATGATAACTCGCCCGACATTAGTTCGTGGGGACGTTTGCCGATTTAAAGGGTTGTACCTTCGGTTTTGATTGTCTATTTTGTCATTTGAATATGCAGTAGTTTAATTGAAATAATTTAATTATTCATATATTATCTGTAGAAGGAAAGAACATTACAAAAAAAAGATGGAAATTCTCACAAATTTCGTAATTATTTTAAATGCAATTTATTTCTAGATGAACTTTTGGTTTATATTTTGTGCTCTGTGACCTATCTTGTTTTTTTTGTCGATTGTTCACTTAAAACACTAGGTAGCGTTTTTTTTGTTGTTGTTAATATACTCGAGAGATTCGCTCTGACAAAACACATGATATCACAGCAGAAACCTAGAAGAATGGACCACATTGACAAAGAGAAAAGCTATTAAAGATTACAAAAGGCTGCTGAAAAACTTTATCAATTCTCGGAAATAGACTTTTAAACTTTAAATATAAGCACCCAAATTGAAAATTAAACAAACTTTGACTATGTTTAATTATTGGAAACATTTTTACATTCAACAATTTTACCTAGTGCTTTGTAATAAAAGAGAAAATATAATACTTACTAAACTAAGACATCATGATAGATATGATATTTACAGCCTGAAATCTTAATTAATACAAACAATAATAATAACAGCTTTAGCAACAATCTTACAGTTACAAACAGCTTATTTCCACTTAGCATTATAAAATTAGTGTAGGTTCATCCAATCAATATTTTTTATACTAGACATCACCTTCTTGATTGTCTTGCTTTTGACCATAAGCCTCCCTAAGCGTTTTCCATAAGGATCTATCTCTTGCTTTTCTCGTCCAAATCGTTCCCGCCAAATCGTTCCCTTCCAAATCGTGTTTTCATACCTCCCACCTACAATACTGTCTACCTTTATTTCTCTTCTTTTTGGCAGCATTGTGACACTTTTTTAGCCCATTGTTCTGTTACACTTCTTATTAAATATCCAGTCTATTTGCCTTTTAGTTGGTGAATTCTATATTTTGTATCTATACAATTGGTTCGTTTTCTTATTACTGTTAACCGAACTTTGTCTTTTAATTTTATGTTTAATATACCGCTTTCCATTCTGTGTTGACAAATTTCTAATGATTAAATGTTTTTATTTATGCAACCCCCCTGGTAGAATGCCTATATTAAATATTTCCTTTTTTCCTTTAATTGATATATCCGATTTTTAATGACGTATTTTAGAGCCCAGTATCACTTCCATCCAATTTTATTGTTGTTTGGTCTACGAATTTGGCCAAGATATGTGTATTCGTTTACATATTTCATAATTCAGTAACTTTGTTAAGTTCATTAGGAATTTTAGTGTTGTGATTTTGTCATTAACTTTGTTTTACATGTATAATAATAAAGTTCAAGCTTTTTGTTTTCGTGCTGTTCAATTATGTCCTATAAAGTTTTTGGATCTTTACATGCTAATATAAGGTTGTCGGGGCATCTTAGGTGATTTAATAACACTCCATTTACATGTGTACCTATTCGATCCATTTAAACTGACGAGATGTATGTTCTAGAGTTTCAAAAAGAACTTTGGGTGATAAAGAATCCCCTGCCTAAATCCTCGCTTAATAATTGCTCTATGCGTATTCTTGCACTCATATTTACGTATACGTTTTATAATAATACAAATGTACCTACTTATTATGGACTCCTTGTGAGGTAAGATCCTCCGATGTTTTTTCGTGCTTAGGCGGGTCGAATGCTTTATTATAATCCACATATATTAGATTCGATATTTGTTGTACTTCTGAATTATTTGTTTTATGATGTCAATATAGTCGGTAATTGAGAAACCTTTCGAAATCCTGTCTGTTATTATCGCTGATTTTCGTCTTGGTCTTTGTTAATCGCTCTGGTATTATCTTATTTTGTATACATTAAACATTACCAGTACCAGTATTTGTTACCAGATCTTGTAATTGGAAATATCATTAGTTTTCTATTCCTTGTAAAGTAAAATTATAATAGTTGAAGTGTCCCATTGATGAGGTATGTATTCCATTGTTATAATTTCGTTTTATAGAATCATGAGTGTATACGCAATAATTTGAGGTTAATAGTTCATTAGATATGTTATCTTCAACTGATGCTTTCTCTTCAACGATTTTGTTTTGGATTTTGATTTGGAACAACGGCATTGTTTTGGATTGTCAAGATCTTTCTTAGTTCTTATAGTCGATATCATTTGTTTATCATATTAGAGTTCACTATACATGTCAGTGGCTGTTTTTAGTATTTCATTTTTTTTTTTATTGACATTTTTTAGTTTTGTGATGTGTTACATTAGTATTCAAATTTTCATTTTCTTGAAGTCATTTCATTGCATTATTCAGTCTACCTGATTTTATGTGAAATTCCATTTTTCATGTACTCAGTTTCTGTCTGTATTTTCTTATTTCTACATTTATATATTTTCTTAGATTAATTATCTCTTGTTCATTATTTTTCTATTTTTAAGCGCCTTTCGTTTAATTAAATCTCTTGCTTTTGATTATAATATAAATTTTTCTATTCAGTCTCTTTGTAATTTTGTATTGACTTCTTTTTCTAACGTATCACATTTTTCTTGTACTGTTCCAAACGCAACTTAGTTTTGAAGTCTTTAAATCGTGACTTAGTAGGGTAGTGTAAGTGTTAGCTTTATAATTTATATATATATATATATATGTGTGTGTGTGTGTGTGTGTGTGTGTGTGTATATACATATATATTGATTGTTAGAAGTACTAAAATAGTCTAATATAAATAGACAAATACTATAGTAGAGTCATATATCTGTTTCATTTCGTCTAGCTAGTGTCAGTTCCGATGTCCTACTTCTTTTACCAAATGAACCACTAATTTATCACCGATAACAAGAAATATAATCACAATACGATTAGGCTCAACTTTTCGACCATCCCGCACCTCTTGCGGCGAGGAGCTCTCCAAGGACGACGCTACATTTATAGCGTAACTATGTAAAACTTTGAAACGTCTTTAAGAAAATGTTGATTTCAGTCTCACTTTACTAAGATACGTTTAAGATCTCTGTGAGTAGTTTTCATATTTTCGTATGTTCTAATACGTGCTTGCATCATCCAACATCTTAACACAAAGTTCTAATACAAAATGGAGAATATAAACTAAATCCATAATAGCTCAAAAGCAATATCGATATTTCCCGATTTAAATTTCCCTCGTAAATTTACATTTCGTTGATCATTTCCGAATGAGACGTCTCAGTGTCATGATTAGATCATGTGCGTACTAAATCTCATAATTTGTTTCCTTTAAAAGTAAACCGACTTTTTTGCATTCATAGCTCGACACATAGAACGTGTAATACATTAAAAAGTATTTGTTTTGAACCTTTGTTATTGTTGTTTGATTTTATTAGCAATTGATTGTTATGCCGCATCAAAAATAATACACGACGTAAAACCACAATACACGCAATCTCAAAATATTTGAAATCGTTTTTAGACGGAAGTGACGTTCAGCAAAACTTAATCGCTTCACACAACTTCTCAATTACAATATTAATTACGAATTTGTTACCACGCCAGAATTATTGAAATGACAATTCGGCAGTATACAAAAGCAGCAACTTCATGTAATGTTAACCTACTAACTAACTAACATTCATTTATAACTAACTGCGCCGGCGGCGCTGCTCTGATTTCATAACAAAATAAATAAAACGATATCCTTACTTTTCTCTGCCTATCGACCTCTATTTACAGTATTTGTAAATAAATTATTAGTGAATTGTTTCATTATCAACCACTTTATTGATAACTAGTTGTACCCGTAGCTCCACCTGGGTGGACATAAAACGAATTTCTTTATTTTTTAATATCTAGCGATTTTTCCTTCAATCGTAATCCTAAACTAGGTCTGTTGTACTACTATTGATTCTAATATGGCTTATTGACTTTAGTTGAGCCACAATATCTGCCACAACGTCAAATCAAAGAGTTTTTTTTTCAATCGCTCGGTAAACTCTTAACTTTCTTTGAATTAAGAACTTTGTAGATATTCTTATTCTCGATCACAAAAACACCTGAGAAACCATTCGATTGAACTGAAAAATGATTGACATAAATTGACTCTTGTTTCTTATTCATTTCTGTTAGATCTTAATCATAACGAGTAGGATACGAAATTTTAATCAAAAACGTCTTATATTTTGTCGTTTAGCAATAACTGGAAGCGGGTGTCACATTTGTGATTCTAAGATTCTTATCTTTATCCTTCAACGGTGAAACATTGATGCTTTGATGATCAGGCATCGATAAAGTGTACGCAGCGCCCTATTGTCTACCAGCTTTTTGGTAATATTTTTCGAAAAAACCTAACATCTGGCTATTTTGCTCACTCCCAGGGATCCATTACATCATTATATCGACTCCTTGGCCTATCAAGAATACAGTGATTCGTTCATTTAGAGAATTATACATTTATATACTGACTTTTTCTTATACAACTTTATATTTCTACCTTTGATGACTATTCATATAGTAGAGTTGTTTTATGTTGATGAAAGTAAAAAGATCACTTGATTGTCTATTTGCATCAATCGAAAATTTTGAAAACCGTTGAACCTAATAATTTGTAGATATTTGATATTTAAATTTCCGTCACTTCTCTCAATACTTGTTTGTCGGACGGCATCTGTTATATTATTAGTAAATTGATAAGAGTGAGTAAACAATAAGAGTGTTCACTATGAAAGACAAAGGAACACATTTTATACCCAATCGGGCGAAGCCATAAGCGGAAATCTTGTCTAATATATATATATACATTATTAAGAGAGAGGACACGTAGTATAAATACGCCAGAAAATTTTTGGCACTCGGGAAAAAAAAACTATCATTCGTAGATCCAACGTTTTTAAGCAATACTTTACACCTAGCACATGCTAGATCAGTGATTCCCAAAGTGGTCATGAACTTGATCACCACTATAAATACTTGATGCCAAAGGCAAACTCATTCATTCGTTTCCGGAATTTCGAAAAATAGATGTTAGAAAATTTATATCAGTGTTTGCTAGTGCCGGAGAAAAGTAAGTACCTATCTTTTTTTTGTTATAGTACTTAAGTATTTTGTTTACGTGTACTAGTCGGTTGACCACAACTGCTTGTATAGAGAGGTAACTTAGTAACTTACAGATATTTTAATTGTCCTCTTTCGATTTAAAGACAAACGCAGGACGTTTTATTCAATTGTTTTTTTCACGAGAGAAGCACTGCCTCTCTAAAAAGGCCGAATAAGCAATATTGCAGAGCAATTAATTTTGTAATTTTAAAGGGCGGGGCTTGAGCTTCGATGCCAGTTTGTCACGTTTTAACAATGAAGCCGCAGACAAAAATACGCAAATACACGGAGCGCGTGAACTCATTGATTTGATGAAATGTTAGTTATCGTTTTATGGACAATTTTGGGATTTCGACTTTTATTTTTCCTACACAAATATGATCAGTATTCGATACTGAGTGGTGTACTTTTATTTGTACTATTAAAAATTAGTGGTAAATTAGGTACTTTAAAATTGATACCGTTTTGTGAAAACGTCTGTATTTGTCTTAGCGGTTTATTAGTTGGTCCCTTTAAGCCGTAATTCTATTTCCGCGTGCTGACAAAGGCTGCGGTGTGATACCTATATTCAGAAAAACTTGGTTACTAAAACATTTTTTTTACAGGTAAGGTAACTGACACGAAACATGGCTACAGCAAAGAAAAAATGTCGACAATATAGTGTTGATTATTTGAAATATGGTTTTGTTCCATCAGAGGCAGACAAACAATTGCCCATGTGCCTATTATGCAACAAAGTTTTGAGTAATGACTCTATGAAACCATCAAAGCTCGAAGATCATCTAAAAAGGTGTCATATTGATAAAATAGATAAAGATTTAAAATATTTTCAAACATTGAAAGAAAAATATGAAAAGAGACTCACCATGCACAGTATGTTCGCTTCAACATCTCAAAGTAACGATGATGGCTTGCAGGCATCTTACAATATCTCATTACTTATAGCAAAATCTGGAAAACCGCACACTATCGGAGAACAATTAATTTTACCCGCTGTTGAAGAGGTTTTAAAAACTGTTTTGCACAAATCTCCATTTGACGTACTAAAAAGAATTCCATTAAGTAACAATACTGTACAAAGACGCATTGATGAAATGAGCTCTGATATCGAAAGTTTTATGCAATCATCTGCAAAAAACTCATTTTTCTATACAACTGGACGAGTCAACGTTACTCGGTAATGAAGCATTATTATTGGCATATGTCCGATTTATTATGGAAGAAGAAATTCACGAAGAATTGAATATTTAATGTCCTGAGTAATTTCTTTACGGAAAAATCGATTCCATTTACAAACATTATTTCAGTGGCAACAGACGGAGTTCCTGCAATGGTCGGGCGATATCGTGGGTTTATAAGTCATCTCAAATGAATTATACCACGACTTACAGCTATTCATTGCGTAATCCACCGACAACATCTTGTGGCAAAACATTTAAGTGACAGGTCGAACCAATCTCTTCCTTTGTAATAAAAGCTGTCAACAAAAATCAGAAGCAATGCATTGAATACGCGTTTATTTGCTCAATTGTGCGACGAAAATGATGAAGACTTCCAACGACTGCTCCTACATACTGAAGTGCGCTGGTTGTCGAAAGGTGCATGCTTAACGAGATTTTACTCTGTTTTCGATTCCGTATTAGAGTTCCTAGAAAGTAGATCCAGATTTAAAAGAAAACTTGATCAAATTCAAAGCAGACATTGCGTATTTGACAGATTTGTTTAAAAATTTAATGATATTAACTTGCAGTTACAAGGGGACAGCCTGAATTTAATAAAAGCAAAGGGAATAATTTCGGCTTTTCTTGGGAAATTGAAATTTATGAAGCAAAACATTAGTCGGCGCGAATTTCTCTCAATTTCCAAACTTGTCGCAGGTAGAATGTATTGATGAGGATATCCATACCTACAGTCAACATTTAAGTGCTCCCCATGATGACTTCAAAACCAGGTTTGAAGATATTCTGACGTTGATATACCACCATGGATCATAAATCCATTTGATGAAACGGAAGTGGCCAATGTTGTATTACAAGAGGAGCTGCTCGAGCTAAGCACCAATGAGGAGCTGAAGGTGAAGTTTAGAAAAGGCTACCAAACATTTTGGCTGCAAGCAGAAATACCCGAAAAATATCCTGGACTGTGGAAATTGCAAGGAAATTTTAATAGCTTTTCCCTCGTCATACCTTGTCGAAAGGAGTTTTAGTGCCGTTACAAAACGCTTAACAAAAAGGAGCAAATTAAACATCACAGAGGGGGGATTTGCGGTTATTGCTCACAAAAATAAAGCCTAACATTGATCGTTTGCTGACACTCCATCAAATACATCCTTCCCATTAATTAAAATTATGA